>JAUZND010092425.1:0-14557 GCA_034780555.1 Coelogynopora nodosa | reverse complement strand
AAAATAGGACTTTTTAGGGTGTGAGGGGTGTTTTGTTGGCCACTTGAAAATTACCCTTTATTTCTTATTTTTTCATGGAAATTTTAATGATATCATTAAAAATTGATGTTTTTTTAGTGTTTTTTAGTGTTTTTTAAAATAGGACTTTTTAGGGTATTTTGGGTCGATTTTCATTTTTTCGTAAATTTCCTATATTTTTTGTTAATTGTTGGTTAATATTGGGTTTTTTAATTTTTTTAAAATGTTTCTTATATGTGATTTAAGGAAAATGACCAAGTGGCCACCAGCATCGTATTTAACACTACTTTCATCCTACCTAAGAAGAAGGCTGGAGAAGTTTCAATGTAAGTTGGACTACTTTAAAGTGTGAATGTATGTATAAGGTTCTTGCTGTAAATATACTTGTACTTGGTATATACTTGCTGCAGACTCCTACGCACACACACAATTTAAATTTTTTTATTGCAATTATAGAGCATTTAGCTACTTACATTATTACTACAGACCTTTTAACTACTCCTATTAATTATCCAGATTTAGACGCAAAAGTCATACACATATTCATTGTTGTTGTTGTATATTATAATAAATGTTATATTTTGCTTTGAATTTAAATCAATCATCCAATAGGATTTTGTGTGTGAGTGCGTAGGAGTTTGCAGCAAGTATATAAAGGTCTAAACATTGCTCAGAGCTCATTCTATTTTTTTTGTCACGACCGAGTAAGATGTCTTCTAATAATCATGTTTCTAGAGAAGTTTGTGATGCCATTCGTGATGACGATAGTGCTCTACATATAATTATAAACGAAATGATTTCACTGCGTGCTTACAGAGACCAACTTCTAACTGAGGATCAAATTTTAAGGAACATTTATATTCTACATAAATTCAAAACGATTGGAAGTGTTCGTGGGCTCTACAGCACTTAGAAAAAATTAACATTGAATTTTGGCGATGATGTTACTGAATTAGAATTTAATACTGCTGCATGTAAACTCCTGCACCCAGTTATTGAGAAATGTCTCACAAAGAAATGTATCAATGTACCCATACCCATGGAGTAAAAGTCTAGTGTTGAGACTGTTCTCACTCTACCTCCACTAACAACACCGGCACCACCATCGCAGGATTCTATCGATGATTTGTGTGCTCAATTTTCTACTATGCAACATTCACTCTCTTCAATGTATACATGCAAAGTGCATTAAGAATTCGAACAGACTGTGTGGGACGCCTATGGACGGCGCTCCTCTATGCCACGACATTAGTAGTGAAGTGTACTATCCTATTATATGTACAGTATATTTTATTGTTTCTACAATATGTTAACTTATATAATCTGATAAACGCATATCGATCACAATATATATATTTCACTTTCGATGTTCAAATTATAATATTTACTAATTTTAGAACATTATTAGTACATAATACGTAAAATGAGTAAAGATCATTTGTGCATAATATATACACAATACGCAATTAAATAAATTGAAATATTTTTTTACATCCCATAATTGTTGCCTCGTTAATGTTCTCATTACAATTTGTATAAATAATAAATCTTTCTAAACTATTAGTTTACCAATATTATTTTTAATAATTTTTAATTACATATATATATTTTAAAAAGTATATTGTATTTTTTATTAAAAGTAGTTTATTTTACATCCGAATTCATAATTATTTGCATTCTCTTTGTGCCCGGTAAAAACGGAATGATGACGTTTTTGTCCAATCAATATTTTCACTATCTTCTTATTTTTTTAAATATCTAATTACAAATTTCATTTTTTTTTGTTTTGCAAGTATTTGTTATAGATATTCATTCAAAAGAGCATGTAATACAGATTTAATAAATGATTTAATCGTTATTTTAAGTATCTGTTAATAATAATTTTTTGTATAATATACAAAAGAATATAAACTATCCCAAAAATCTCGTATACTGTATAGGTTAAAGCAGTCGGATTCAAAATTAGGATTTTATTTGTGAAATTATCCTGAATGTGATGTTAAAAAAATGTAATATTTTTTCTCGAAAAATAAATAATTGTTCTATCAATGGAACTAATAGAATTTGTCAATAATTATAAGATAAACTTTGTGTTACAATTTTTTTCCTTTAGAAACAGGAAATGAAAAATGGAAAAAGTATAATTTCGGGATTAAATCCTATATTTTAAAATTGTTCATCTATCACAATTAATTTAGACGAATTATTAAATCAACTAACTTATTCAAATATCAATGACGGAATATATAAACAAACCTAATTTTGTTAGTAAAACAAATTTTATTTTATGTGACTTGTTATTTACATACGTAGCAAGTGTTAGTACACTTTTTGTTGAATATATATGATTTTACCAAAGTCACTGAATAATGACCAAATGTAGTATATTTTCGAATCTACTAAATATTTAATCATTTTCAAATATTTAGTTATATTATTAACATATATATTTCTAAATTAAAAAAGGGTAAATCCATTATTTTATAATCAATTTATCAAGAAATAAGATAAGATATTTAATAATAAAATATTATAATAAATCACCAGTTTTACACAACAATATGGTAACAAACAATGTTTAGAGAACACAATATAAATGTATCTAATTGTTAATATTTACACATTGTTTGCAGACTAAAACAAAGTACTGTCGTGTGTCACGACGCAGCAACGAGAGCATTGAAAGGCTAATCGTTGCAAGGACGGGTTGAATGAAGGACGAAAGGGAAGTCGACTTCCAAAAGCAAGTTGGATCGAAGACAAGATCAAAAAATAACTTGGGAACAGACCAAGCTATAGCTACACTGGACTGTGTGAGAAATGTAGGAGAATGATAATAGAGAGAAAAATGATCGGCTTCTGATGATATTGATGACACACAGACAATAGTATTAACAAATATTTAAAAGTTGATTTATAACGGCGTTTTAAACAGATAAGCTTTAATTAAAGTTTAAAATGTGTTGTCATTTCACATATTTATAGGGTATTAATAAGTTATATAAGTTTTTACCCTATCCAAATAATCGTATGAATAATCAACATTTTATTATCAAATCAAATCAAATGGCATTTACCTTGAGACGACACATCTTACCTAATGACTAATATAATGCAAATATCTTTGCTCATGTAACAGTATTATATATTATATTATAAACTAAAATTAGTCAACTGTATATTATGCAGTAAATTATCAAATTAAGTGACTTATTTAGAATATTTATAAAAACTTATGATTTCGAATATAAAATAATGATGAAAATTACAAAAAAAGTTTCTTTCAAACATCAGTATCACTGCTCTCTTTTGGGCAGCCAAAGTTTTCATAAAACATATCCTGTGAACTGTATTGCGCTCTCTCAAAACGTTTTTTGAAGTCACTGATGGTCTTTAACCAGTTGCTGCTGTAGGAGGGTGTCTCCTCAATCACAGTTGACTGCTGCATATTGGTGGCTGGTTCTAATGAAACAAGGATTTTCTTTATAAGCAAACTGGTGCTGTGACACACGCACTCCCCTGCTAGTAATTGCTGGGCTAGTTCAGTTAATCTGTTGCACTCCTTCATATGAAGAACCACGATGAAGGTCTGTCCGAACAAAGTAGCTGCACTGCTAACCAAGAAAAGTGTCGACGATGTACAAGAACTGAGGATTGAATCGATTGAGAGGCTGTTGCAAACATCGCGGCGTTTCATCCAAGCAGAGTAGTTGATGAGATTTGCTATCAGTGATTGACAGTTGCAATTGACATCAGCATCGCACAATAAATAAAATTGGGATCTTAAAACAGACATTTCCACATTAGATGCCAGTTTCACTTCAATACCGTCAATCGAAGTTGTGCAATTTACATCAAACAATTGAACAACAAAAAAACTTCGATTTTCCTGTAGCACACTTTTTATATTTTTGCAAAATTGTTTGTGATGATTTCTGCACTTTAAATAATGTACGGTACACCCGATAACACAAATAAATAGTACACCAATCAAACAAGTTGGAAGGGCAATTTTCATATGATGATTTTTGTGATCATATTCCATAATAAATGCAGTGCAATCTACTGAAGATTCAATATTATTATTGGTTTTAATATAGTGCGGCCAGTTCGACATGATCTTATAAAGTTCCATTCCGGGAACCAAACTGCCCGGTCGGATATCTCGATGGGCCACAAGTTTATAGTTGGCATCAAGATAGTTTTCGTTAACCCCACACTGAATCAGTTCCTTGGCAGCATTCAGAGCCGCCGTACTCGGCCGTTTGTACTTAAACCACCCGATAAATGCTATACCAATACTAATTTGGTTATAACTTAGTCGACTATGGGCTCCTTTGAGTTGCCAACCGCGGCCTTCGTAAACCCGTCCGTCGTCACCGACCAGAAAATTGTAGGCAATGTCCGACCAGTTCAACTCAATTGCATGGTAATACTGAACCCGTCGAACCAAATCTGTGCACTGATCAATGGAGCAACAAGATTGACTCGGAAGAACTGTATTGAGTATAACAACATATTTAGGTTTTGACAATAATTTGATTGTTTTCTTTGGTTTGATAGCATACCACTCACTACGTTTTACTATTTCGGGGCATGTTTCGCTTTTTATGGCACCGCTATAAGCTTCGCATTCGTCATCGGCGCATTTCTCAATAGAGTCTTCCGATGAAATACTCAGCCAATATTTTCTGTAGCCGTTGGAAACTAATATACGGTCATTAATATTCATTGATTCATCACTAATATTGTAGAATGCCATCCCTTTCCGAATTGTTATTGTCGAAAGTATGTTACTATTTTGTGTACAGTCAAATTTGTAAAGTTTAACTCCATTTTCATTTGTAATACGTAAACAAGCGTGTATTGAATTACCTGGTGAGAAATGTTGTGATAGATCTCCAATATTCTGCAAGCAACAAGCAAACTTCCAGCTTTGGAATAAAGTCTTGTACATTTCTGAGGGAACAATGGTATCAATTTGATCAGTTTTTTTCCTAAGATGTTGCTGTCCTATTAAAACGCAAGTTGATGTGTTTTGCTGATAAAACAGTTCAATGCAAAGCAGATTCAGTTGACAAGCTTTTAAGCACACATGAGGATCCTGTGTATTGAATATTCCAGCAACGTATCCGTTGTTTGGGAGAGTCACCAAAGAATTGTTAAATATCCATTTTCCTGTACAGGTTGAGTGACTAGGAACGCGTTGACACTTAGAATCAGGAAAACTTTCGATATGATCTCGGCAACATTGCCACAAATGAAATGCCCAACCGTCATAAGATGGTTCTTTAACTGGTGAAACGTAACCCCATTTATAAATTAACTCACAACTTTGGCTTTTCATGTGGTAGTTAATAGACCCACACAATTGGTTCATAAGACAGGCCTTCCAGCAGTCATACTGCGTTGAACTAGTCAGCGTATCAATTGGAGGCATATTTTTCGATACAAATTTTGTGTTTGCGTAGGATTCCCAATATCCCGGACATCGGCCGATAACGGGGTAGCACAGTTTTTCTGGTTGACAACAGTACCAAATATAAATCAAATCACCATATATATTTACTGTCCAAGATTTGTGATCATAAAGTTTGCATGTAAGACTCTGAGAGTTGAATTGAGCTAGTAAACACCATTCGGTTTGGATGCATTCTCTACGACATTCTCTCGATTCCGTGTTTTTGACGGTTTTTTTTGCTTCACCAAACGTTGTGTTAACCAGTCCAGTATTGAATTGCATTGTTCCGGCACATTTCCCGTCTGATCCGGTGCACTGATGTGGTTCCATGAATAACGTTTTGCCTGCAGTTCTGTGAATATGGCAAAATACGGTGACATAAAGTACAGCAGTAACCAAACAAAACATATCGTTGTTGAATTCTGATACGAGGGGGATCGATAGATGTACGAATATGTTTATAACGGTTTAAATAATTAACTCAAGTTGAAGAATAAGTTTTTAAATATCACACTAAGTTTTGTCAAGGAGAACAGTTCGATGGAAAATATATACTACACGTTGTAATACTGCAGTATGTAACTAACATAATAATTAATACTTCTTATTCTCAGCTGCGTCTATTGGATAGATAAAGATCATCACGTGCTACACAATTCAAGTTCTCGCGAACTCGCGAGTAATGACGGAGACACAGAAAACACTACGTCACCAAACACTACAAAACACCACAAAAACACCACAAAACACCACAACACCAACACTACGTCACCGGCTATTCGCGACAAGTGTAACACGATGCAGATAAAGTTGAATACAAATTTATATATATACATATATTTTTTTTAACTTCAATATTTTTCTACGTCATCGCACGACTTATTATATTATAAGAGTATTAATAATAAGTAATTGTTAATAATAAAAATTAAAATAATAATAAAAGTTAACAAAAATAATAGTTATTAAAATTAGAGAAATTATAAGATTATAGAAATATTACCTGTATATTTATATATTACAACTAATAATCAAAAACTTTTTTATTACTTGCAACCATAATTTCGTTATTATAATATTTTCTATTTTCTTTTTACTAAGCGTAAAACTGTATAATCAATTTAGTATCTAGGCTGCCTCGATTTTATTGCTAAAAAGATATACATAAATTTTCATAATGCATCGCGCTTTATGTAGCGCTTGTATTTACTTTTTTCTGTAGGCTTATACCGTACAATACAAACTGTACATATACTGTATACTGTATAATATGTATAATAATACTGTATGTATACCCGGCCCCTTATAGACATATAGACGAGTTATGACCAAACTTGCGCAACAGTTTGAAAAATTGTTAAGAACACTTTAGCAGTTTTTTAAGGGGAAGGAAATTCAAACTTGAACCCCCCCCTCCCCCCTCTCTCTCTCTCTTCCTCCCCTATCCCCTGTTTTCCCCTCCCACCCCCTTCTATTTTTTCTTTTTCCTCCCCCTCCCCTTTTCTCCCTTGGGCCGGTTTGGCTATGACCCAATAATATAAAAATGGGCACCTACTTTCAGTCGAATTTTAAATATTGTATCTTCTCTTAACCATAGCTTCATTTTGGTTAAGCATTGCCGCTTTATTGCGTGTGTTTTATAATTTTGAAAGTAATGTTGTTCTGTTTTGTTGTTTTAATGTTTATTTTATGACTGTATATTTTCCTACAATCGTATTTGTAGTCGAAAAATCCAATACTCAAACTTTTGAATATGAGTTCCAATAAGGTAAATTAAACTCAAGGGCACACAGGCCATGGTGACCATCTCCCTAAATACTGGCATGTATCTTTTTCTTACATTTATATCTTTTTCTTACTATTAGTATTTTTATTAGAATCAGTAACCTTATTTTTCTTTAATGAAAGTTTCCATAGATATATATATAGTAATATTATACTGTGCACTACGGAGTTTGGTTGACCGAAAATAGTGGAGGTTTATCTATAGTCAATTTCATCAGTAAATAAACTAGTGGGTTGACCTTTAGAACGGTTTATTATCTGATGATTGTACAAGATTGAGAATTCTACGTACTTTACACAGCAACAATCATACGTGATACCTATATATATCACATTTATAGTCATTTATGATTAGCTATATGACTATCTCCATTTATTTCGTATTATTGTTTACTCATGTAGATTGGCAGATTGTAATATATTGCCTCTGCGATTTTATTGTTTTCGCTGTAAACGTGCTGAACTTCATGTTGTTAACTTGTTCTTGTAGGTACCATGTTGAAGATAACACAGAACTCCTACTATAAATAAAGCATACACCTTCCGGAGTTTAATAAATGAGAGAAGTAAACAAACAGTTGAAATAATTTTCATTGAGTTATATAGCAGCAGTTATGCCGTGATTGGTACTATCGATATCTCAGATATCGAAGCTATATACATATATATATATATATATAAATTATTTTCTGGTAAAGATATAATACCTATAATCTAATATATAGATATTACATTGTATTTACGTGTGCCATAATTTCAGTATTTGTTGATTTAAATTTAAAATTTTACTGTGAGATAAAGTTTACATATTTGTTTTTAGCGGAAAAAATAATTAATTATTAAATTAAACTTTTTGCAAACCGCGAGCGAATAGACCTGAGAATTTCCCACGAATATGTCAATAAAATAATGTTACAGGTTAGTAAAAATATACAATACTTTAGCTACTTTAAATTGGATAATGGATATACAATAGCTTTTCATCTTATTATGTTATGATATTCCATTTTTTTATCGATTTGACTGCTCCCCATGTCGCTCGATGCCTCGGTTACTAGGTTACGATGGTTACGATGGTTACTAAGTAGACATTTTTTTCTAGCTACGCCCACGTAATAATTATGGTATTAACTAAAATCTGGGATGAGGTGAATCAGCAAATTTAATTATCTAAATGCTGCTTAAATATTAATACTATGTAACACGAAACACCACTCTAACGTTGTTTTTAAGTTATAAAAAGCATCCCCTTACTTTTAATCGTTAGAGCTCTCCGTAAAATGTAAAAAGTGTGAATATACTATAAACAATTAAATATAAAATACGATAAAGAAATGGGCCAAAATTATACATTTCCTCTCCCAACTTGTATGCTATATATAATAATAATAAAATTACATATTATGTAATAATTTTGAAATTCGTTCCGATATTTTCCTTATTTAGTTTTCTAGATATAACTTTGATACTATTGATATATTTTATTATATTCAATTCATCATTTTGAAACTATTTAAATATTTAAATAATTTTAATAAATTTTATTTTTCATTTTGATTTCATTTTACGAATGTAATTTTGGGAATGCAATAATAATCGTAAACCAATAGATATCTAATAAAAATGAGATTATATTTGATTTTTTTCAAATTATACTCATATCTAAATGTCAGCTATTTTCAAAAACTTTTTTGTATACAAATAAGATCCAATTTCAAACTGATTCTCATATATAGACACTAATAAAAACAGACTGCAGCTCCTATATTAAAAATCACAAATGACTTTTGGTTGCATTTAGTGTGAATCAATTTGCCCTTAAAGTTACCGACAATTTTAACAATATAAATCGGTTTATATCCTGCCCGTTGTATATATAAGGTAACTCTTATATAGTTTGGTATAATAATAAAATTCACTTTTAAGGTGGCTGGTTCAAAAATAAAAGAGTTCGCAAACTTTTTTAGGGCACTTATTGAATGTAACTATCAAAGTTTATTGAACTAACTTAGAATATTTAAAGTTACTATATGAAATCAGTTTTGAATGTAGAATCTATTTATAACAAAAAGTTTAATCAATTCGTTTTCTTTGACTCATAATGACATAGCCTATTTAACAAATTTTAACAAACCTAATCCGTTGACAATTAAAATTGTTACCATTTGATGAAATATTTAAGTAACAATTTAAACAAAAAATTCAATCCTTTTAAATTATTAATAAGCAACAAAAATAACAAAATAAGTTTTCTACATCTTTAAAGCAACAATTTAATTTATGCTAATGTATTGTATATTATCCAAAACTATAATCTTTGCTTATAATTTTCTTTTTAGATAATGTATTTGTAGTTCATTATTGTTCTCGCCATTATAAGTAGTTCAAAAACAAGTTTAAGTTGCAATTTAATTGGTTAATAGTGAATTATTTTCTTATTATTTCATAAATGTTTTCACAACTAAACCGGAGAATTATTACCTCCTAATTATTTCGTCAACTGTTTACTTTTACTTGTACTGTTTTGGCGCAATTTTCAAAGTTAAGATATTTTACAGTTTTAATGGAAGGTAGTCTTAAACATTAGTTAAATTATTTTGTATGATACACCATTTCTTTGTTATTAAATACAATATATAAATATCGAAACAATTATGTAATAACTTTTTATCCCGTATTATTCTTAAATATCTGTATAAATGTGAAACATAGCCTACGTATATATATTATAATGACATTTTAAACCTATTTTTGTTCCCTCTAATTGATAAAAAAATGGCAGTTGTAAGATAGTTATAAAAACTTCGATCTTCTTCATAATATATAACATATTTTAGATAAATAAGATGATAAATAGAGAAAAAGTGTTTTTTACATAATTAAAAAAGTATGATTAAGTTATAAATAAATTATTAATAATCACTAAACTGCTATTAAATATTATAAGATATTAAAAAGTATATTAATTACATAGTAAAGCAATAGTAATTCACAATGAAATACTAACTATGCCATAACTTTATAATTACTATAAATAATATTGATTTAAATATAATTTTTATTAAATTAATTAAATAAATAAATTTATTAATATAAAATTTCCAGATCAATAAATATCAACTTATTTTTTAAAACAATTGGATTAAATTTAAAATGTGTTTTAAAGTAAATTGTTAGCTTTTATTGATATTTATATCTTTGTATTAAAAACACACCTTTACATTAGTAAAATTATTTTTACGAAAATAAATCAACTAAAAATTAAACTCATTAAAACCAACATCAATTAAAAATCAATAGAACTTGATTATTATTTAGATAGTAAAAATAAATTACAACAAATGGATTCATTTATCTAACCTCATCAACAAGTGGCCCGGTTAAATTATACTGAACTGTAACGTGTGATGTCGCCGCATATTTATATAAAATATTGTAATCTTCTATTTATTGTTCAAATACCACTGTGAATCCGATTGTTATTTGATTCTACCTGGTAAATAGTGTGCCATCTTTTTATTAGGCCTACTATATATAGCAGCTGTGTTTGTTGGTAGTTGAATTGGTATTTGTTTAAAATGTACCAAGAAAACTGACCCTTTGCTCGGAGCTTGAGGTTATATAATCGTAACTTTTAAATGTGATCATCTTATGAGCAAGTGGTTTAGGAATATTTTATTGAAATGGTTAATTATTTAAAACCAAAAATATTTATATGACGTTCACTTTTACTCGATGTCATAGCAATTAAAAAAAATTAATTAAAACAATATATTTATTTCAATGTTGATATTTAAAATTAAATCTGGGATGAAATTAGTCATGTTATACATCAAAATGGAAAGAAGTTAAAATGACAATTAAATCGGAATGAAATCGATATTAGTAGACTTAAAATAATTATTGAAACTATCATTATAATGATATGACGTATAACGTATAATAAAGATATGACATTACCAATTACATTACAAAAACGATTAAAAAACTGTCATCATCTCACATCTCGTTTTTTTAAATACAAAACAATAATAAGGAAAAACAATGAAAACAATCAAAAAAATATTTTAAATAACATAAGCATAAAAATATTTTTATTTGTTGCAATAATTTTTTAATAATATGTATTGAGTATCAATTTGAATTATATAATGTGCTAAACAACTTATAGTAATAAATTTAATTTTAATTTTTTTAATACAAATATAACTTCATTATCATTTATTTAAGTAGAGTTATTTTTTCGTACAGTTTTCAAAAAATTATAAAAGAATATTACAGGTGTTATATACATTCAAAGCAAAGATAAAACGTACATTATAAAAAAAATTGAATTTAATAAAAGCTATTATATTTTTTAAACAATGATATAAAATGAATAAGATAAAAGTTAAACTAATAAATGTTTATTTTATTAATTTTTGTTTAAATAAATTAATACCTGAGATAGTACTTTTGGTGCTTACAATTAAAGTAGTTTAGCTTAAACTTTAACTTCAAATTACACTTTTATTGTTACGGATTTAAGCAAATACTTCACTCTATTTCGTGCTTACGTTTAATATCTTTGGATACGGTTTATTATAGCGATGTAACCATTACCAACACCAGAGTTCGGTAATAAATATATGTTAGTATTAATTCGTGATTATTTCAGTAAATATCGATCCATTGGCAATACCATTAAAACATTATAAATCATCTACAATAGGCGACACTTTTATTCGCGATTAGATGAGTTATTTTGGGGTATCAGAGAGTATATATTAACAGATCAATTTAAACCTATGTCAACTACTTGGAGTAGTAAAACCGCATACATCTCAAATGAGTCGTACTGTCATACTCGTACTAACGGACAGGTCGAAAGCGTTAAACATTTAACATTATGCGTCATGTTAACTCATGAAATACAAGGGAAAAAGCACTTAAATGCTTAAAGTGCTATAATGCCTAAAATGCCTACAGGAAAAACTCTATACTATTTGATGATCGTAAAAGAGATGAAATTGCCCTTTGACATAGCATACAAATTGTCAGAAATGGAAAGTATGGCAATAAATAAATACGTAAAGAGTAATATAAGATAAGATTTGTAAAATTCTTATGTACAGGTCAGAGAGAACTAAAATCAAAAATATCCAAAGAATAATATGATACGAAAATTAGTGACACAAAATTTCAGGTTGGAAAATTAATTATAGGTTGCATGATTCAGTAATAAAAGTTGCTACGTCATCTTTAAATTGTGGTGGCAAATTTTAAGTAGGTCACGTGTGACCTTGAAATTCTGGAAATTGTTTCATAAAATAGTGCGACGCTCTCATACTAAATTTCATTAAAATCGGTTAAGTTGAATTCATAAATTCATTAATTTAGAATTAAAAAATATAATACGATATGTGTTCTGTTAAAAAATGTATTTCAGTAGTAAATGAAAGATAGCAGAATAATTAACAAAATAGAATTATTCAACAGGAAGAAGAGATATATGTAAATTTTTATAGGAAAATTAGGAGACTTAGAAATTAGATTAAGAAGTAAAAAATAAGTATTTATGCATTGAATATATTAGAATTTTTGAGAATATTTTAAACATATTGGTTTTGACTTTTTGTTAGTAAATTATTCAATTACAAATGTATGCGTATATAATAGATATATTTATATAGGCTTATGTGTACATCCAAGTGATTTCATAAAATTTAATAACAGAAAAGTATTAATTTATTTCGGTGTTTGTGCACACTGCCCTTGGAAATAAACTTCAAATAGAAAATTATTAAAAGAAAAGAAAAAATAAGTTAAAGGTAAGAAAAAATTACTTAAAGATAAAAAAAAATAATTCAAAGCTAGAAAAAAATATAAAAGAAATTGCAAAAAAATATACGTTAATATTAATTGGAATGCAGGAAACTTATACATTGATAATACTTAGTGAGTAAGGTTATTATGAGTAAGGTTATTTATGAGTAAGGTTATTATGAGTAAGGTAGAATCCAAAAAAATACAGGAAGTATACATGCATTTATTGTAGAATTGGTTATTGGAATGTTGGTAATTGATATGTTTAAAGAAGGCATGCATATATTACTAATCGAATACTGCACTTATGAATGGCATTTTTACTTGAGATATAGACATATTACACATAGCTACTTTAGCTACTGATCAACACTTGGCTAAAATTCGGATCTTTGTTTAGCTCTTTAAAGTTAGAAATAGTAGGCCTATAGCAGTCAGATAAAATATTAATCAAATGTTTAAATCAAACTAGTTCTAAAGTGTTATAGGCTGTATCATAAAAAACGGCTGTTTATCCAAAAATTGTGTGCCTATTTGATTTTATGTATAGACGTGTTTATTACAGTGATTATTGAAGTAAAAACCTACATACAATGTACATACAATTACATGGTTATAAGTATCTCTGAATATACTTAAACATAACTTGCACCATTATAATATACGTATGTAATTCATGACATCGTTCAACACGAACGTCATTGTTGTATTGAGATAACGTATGCGGTACCCAATATTGATATGTAACCAGATTCTTTCAAGGTCTTCCCTTATTATGCTTTCTACAATAGTATGTGATATTTCTAACTGAGCAGCTATATGACGGAATGTTAAATGATGATCGTTCTCAATCAGAGCTCTAACAGCTTCCGCACATATTCCTTTCCATTATCGCTGCTTGGCCGTCCACTGTCTACACAACTTTGAAAACTAGTACGATTGATTGGCAATCCCAGGCCCGTAGCCAAAGGGGGCGACTGGTGCAAACCCCATTTTCCATAAGGTCCATATTTTTTATTGCAAAAAATAAATTCATACTCCTAAACGAGATACGTTTAAAAATGATCTCAAATGGAAAGGGGTGTTGCGGGGGTCGTTTGAAACTCCAGCAATTTATAATCCGGAGAATCTGTATTTCAACACATTCATCTCTACTGGGTGCAGTTACTTCCTTCGACTTTATCATTAGCTTCCTGGTAATCTATGATTATCTTTCTCACCTTGTTGGTATTAATGTAAAGTTTCAAGGAGTGGCAATGGATATTATCAAGGCTTATAAGGAGGTGAGCATTTTATCTCATGAATTTATTACACTCTTAGTCAATAAATTCTAAAATATATTCTAACTAACTTCTAAAATTATTTTAGAATATATCTTCTAAAATTATTTTAGAATATATCTTCTAAAATTTACTTATAAAATTTATGTTTATTTATTACTAATACTATATATAATATGGTGCAAAAGGGATATATTAATATTAAAAT
>JAUZND010092424.1:0-14557 GCA_034780555.1 Coelogynopora nodosa | reverse complement strand
GTGAATTGTATTCAGTTGAGTGATGATATTACGTAACAACCAATAGCTACACATCAACTGTAAACTATGGTATATATCATGTATACTATATAGCATTCTAATCTGCATTCTCTCAGGAGATATAATGACCCTCGCTACGCTCGGGACATTATGGTATATCCTTCGCGAATCTAGAGAATGCTATAGTATACCTGACACAGAAATGTATATAGTAGGCTAAATATTATCAAAACATGATTTTATAATTTTTATCTGTACCTTCGAGCAAGACTTACTTACAATTGCAATATATATGTTTTCTTATTCTTCCACATAGGCTCATCCCTCATATTGAGATTTATCGAGACTGGTTTATATTATTTCAACAAAATTCGCCATCTTCATTAATTTAGAAAACTGATTTGTAAAATAAATAAATATTTGATAATAAAATATCATACATTTTTAATATAATTATTATTGCCGATATTTTTAATGTGAATTTTCATTAATATATTTTTCATAACATTTATGCAGGTCTACCATATCAATATTAATTTTAACCTAACAATGTAACAAACAATGTAGCAATGTAACAATGCAACAAACAAATTTAATTGATATTATGCCAATACGCAATGTGTATACAATATGTCAATCAATATGTAAATTCACCTGATCAAGTCATCCATAGAAACCACATTTGGATATGCTTCTTCAAGTCTTTGCTGAAGACTTTCTCGTACCAGTTGCTCGGTTGGACGTTCATCTTTTTCTGAAACAGTAGAAATAAGAATGAAACTATTTTAAAATTTATAAGATATATTATAAAAATTATATGTTTTAAAAAGTATTAGTATAATTATAAACATCCAATAAAGCAGGCTTAAAAATAAAACATAACATATCCGAGCATTACTTGTTCACAATACAACAGAACTAGAAGATGACATGGTTCAGACATGCTTGCGGAAAATATGCTAAGGATAGATAAAGTAATAAAGAACCTTTTTCGTTATAGTCCGCGACTTGGAATGGACACTCAGAGGTGTGGGGAGTAAAGAAAACACACTAACTATAGCTAATTGGTCATGGTTGTAATAGTAAAATAGTATACAAATCATAAGACAAAATTTTACTTGTCACCATTATTAATATTGAATAAGAATATGCATTTTTTGTTTACTATAATATACTTAGAATGTATCTTTTGTGGTTCTTCCTTAGCAGCATAAGTATATAATATTAAAGAAAACTTTAAAAAAGTTCACACTGAAAATATAATAATGACTAATCTATGTAGTTTACGTGTAATAATGACTTAATTATTTAAAAAAGCATCGAACACAACAGAACTTGTAGACAGGGGAATTGAATAACGAATTTTATTTTTCCAAATACCAACTGTGACAAAACCCATAAAGTGGGAAAAGTATTAGCAATAGCATTTAAATATTTTGTTCTGTGATATCTTAACATAATACATTTTATATTCAACATTACATATTACAAACAATTATTCCATTTGAGTCATCGTATAGAATTATATTTAGAGAATGATTACAAATAGCCATAATTTGCGGGACTTTTGACATGTCTAGCTTTTATTCTATAAACGTATAAATAAACCTTAAAATGCGACTTCAGCACAAAATCTTGAGTCAGAAATAGTTTTAAATGAATGTTTGATTTTTGTGAATAAAAATCATATAATGGGCCTATATATTTATATTAATAATTATACTATAATACATATCAATATATTATACTTAATAGTCTTAAAGTTTGCAATTAAAAGTTACAAAATTGTGATTGAAAAGTTAACAATAATAAAATATTTAATAAATTAAAACAAAGGAAAACCAAATAGAACAAAATTAATCAAAACATGTTTTATAGAATATACAAAAATTATAGTGATGGCAACATGCATAGTTTTTTTAATGTGATGACTACAACACACGCGACGAATTACTAACTACCTCTTACCACAGGAATGCAACCCTGAAATTTAGATGGGAAATAATATTATAACCAACATTTCTAGCACAAATCCAAACTGGGTGGGTGTTATTTCGGTTACGACGATACCTAAGCAATAAAACAGCCGTAAGCCACGTCAAAGAAATAGATAAACCACTATTAAAAACAACCAACAGTAAAGGTTATATATATAAATATTCAATGATTTTCTAACCAAAGTCCAATGCAGAACTAAAACATAATACAATCATATGCGACGAATAAAAAGTAATAAAGCCTCTATTAGATTATAAAAAGCCATGTATGAATTTAAAAAAGCGAAACCTCTGTAATATTAATGTATATAATTAATAAGATAAATATTAGTCAAATTGAAGAAAGCAAAAAGATAAACGTAGTTAAAAATTCACTTTCGTTTTATTTATTAGGCTTTCCTCGGTTTCTGACTTCATGTATATATTATAAAAACCATGTTACAAAAATTATTTACAATAATTGTCCAAAGTGAATATAATAAAAGTTAAATTCTTTAGGACATATCAATTACAAATTATATAATTATTGATTAATTAATAAACAATAAAAATATAAATTGTTAATAATTATAAATTTAAAATAAAATTAATTTATTAGGACATTTTACGTTATATATATATGACAGCTTACTTTAAGTTATTGTAATATAGGTAATTACATCTATAATATTATATACCATATCAAATTAGACTATTTATTGTATGCTTCAAAAGCTGTAGTTACAGACGTAACAGTCCGGGTTATGGTTCAACTTAATAACTAGTTAAATTATTTATGCAGTACATAATGAGAGAAAATAGCAAGGTAAATAGCAAAAATATTATACAATATATGTATATCACATAAATATGTACCATGTGATTAAAATAGCACTGTTGAATAGAATTGTTGTAGATTAGATAAAGTTACGTCATGCACTATCTTGTCTAAAAAATAATTTGAACATTGAAGCTATATTACATAAAAACATTTTTGGAAATGAGGTCTCTAACAACGATTTAACATTTTAATTTAAGTTTCGCTAAGTAATACAGAGTGATAATCCGATAGCTAACATAATTTTATTTAAGTTACAATGGCAATGGTTTCAAAAGTATTAATATTAAATACATATTTTAATAGTGATGGTACCTTATAATCTTATTTACAAGTTACAACGTACCTGGTACTAGAGCCTCTTGCTGTGTCTTGTCCAGGGTGATAAGATCAACATCAACTCTTCTAAGAGGTTTGTAGCGTCCAACTTGCAGTTGTTTCATTACTTTCTTAATAAATCCAGCATAATCTGGAGGAAATATGGTTAGTTACAACGTGCAATAAGTTTATATGAAAATACATATACATATTAAAATGTATTGTGCGTGAATATTTAGTTAAGACACAAATATCTGAGACGCTTATTCAGGACAAGACAAAAAAATGACATGCTTATTCATATGATAACAAAATCACTGAAGGTCTTATTCAAAACTGAACAAGCCAAATGTTAGACAAGGAATTTAACATATCGTTTATAATCAGGCGATACCTCACCGTTATAAAAATAGATTACCATATTAGGGGTCGTTCGGATTGATTATAAAACCAAATACAATTTTGATAAAACATGTTGGTTTTAGAAACACATCCGCTTTCATCTACATCCACAAGTATCCTCCTGCTGGTAGTTGTTTTTGTTATAGAATAATATATAAAAAGCATTTCTTTAATACTAGTAACAAAGAAAAATTAGCTGACAAACAGCAACAATAGTGAGCCAACTCCACTTAGCAAAAAAATATGGCAACGAAACGTTTCTGACTGAGATCGCATACCAATGAAATCATGCTTACTTGTAGCAGAATTTCGAAATAAATTGTAACACACACAAAAATGGATCTAATGTCAATTCATAACAGAGAGAGATTATTTAATGGTCGAAATAACAGTGACAGGAAAATTATAATATAAAAAGTAGTATGGAAGCTGCGTTTCCACGTAATCAAAACTTCACCCTAACACTTTAGGAATCATGTTAATTTTTTTATTCTTTTGTCAGTCAATCAGAACAGAGTATTTGTTTTTGTTGCTATGCCTATTTATTAGCCGATTTAAACAAAGTCGAGGTCACTAGACTCTAGTGATATTTTAATCCAGACAAGTCACTAATTCTCCCTGGCTAAGTCCATCTATTTTTCTCTTCAAACAACTCCATTGTCTTCCCATCAGGAAGCAAATACTCTTCAAACTGCTGATGTTCGTCCACAAAGCGATTCACAAAACTATTCGGTTAATTTCAAGATATTGAATAATACGTTTTTGAGGGAGATTTTCGTGTTGGCGTCTTGTTCTTCGATAACATCAAATCAATTTGTTTCGAATAGTGATTTTTCCTTTAGCAGTGCTAAAGAGTAGCTTTCAATATATATTTTTTCACGTGTAAGATGAATGCAAGTATTATCATCGTTAACAAGGTGATGGTGGATGATAGGCCAACGATTTGGAAGCATATCAGTAAAAACAAGTTCAATAAGAGCTGACTTTCTAATAGGGAAGTTTACAAGATTTTAGAAATTTTTCGTGTCTCAGAAAGTTCCAAGAACAGGTACTAATATCCATAATGCTAAAAACATTTCCACGAGTTGATTCACAGTTCATATTCTAAATCCGAACATGAATATCTAATTGGTTGTATGAACTGACAGTTGTTGAATTATCTACACTGTATCCTACCATGTTTACATCTACTGTTTGTTATGAAAGTGTGATTCACTAATTCAAAAGCAATTATGTATTAACATATGTGTTCATTCAACGTCATCTCAATAGATATTACTAAATATCTCCTAAAAATATCCATAAAAGAAAATGATAAGACTCATAAATTTAAATTACATAAAACTAACTTTACTTGGGACATATAAGGAGAACATACCTCTGGGGAAAGTATCAGGACTGATTAACTCTTTAAAGAATTCATAAGAGCTATCAAGGCGGTGCAATTGCTGTAGCCCATCAATAAACCAAAACTTCAACTTTCGATTCTCCTGAAAAATATTGTAAACTATTGATAATAGATAATTAATACGAAATTATATTTAGGAATACTTATTGTACTAATAATATATATATATATCTGAGAATATTCTTTTAAAGTATACAAACTATTTTTATACAATGATCCACTATTGTATATCAAGGCACATCAATTCAAAACATATTTAAAAAAATAATAATAAAAAAATCTCTAAACTACCATTATTAATGTATCAACTCTTTTACAAAATTTGTAACATACACTGTAATACAAAATTAATAAGAATTAAAATATAACATAATATATTTCATAATTAATTAACAAGCTTAGCCAGTCGCATCCTCGGTTGTTCAGAGAAGCTCAGTGTGTTATTATTAACATAATTTTCCAATCATTCTGTGAATTTGCAGGACTATAAGATATACAGAATGGTATATAATCACATACACTAATTTAAACAGATAACGATATTCTGTGAAATGGTATATGCTAATATATAAAAAGCTTTTCGCGAATAAATAAAAAGCTATTCACGAATATATAAAAAGCTAACACTAAAGCAAATATAATCACTAAAAATATTGGCTAACTAGACTTGAATAGCAATCGATTATATAATTAAAAAATCGTAACAAAAACGGGTGAGTTCTCTTTTATTTCTGTATATATATTATATAAAACTTACACAATTGAGATCAAACAAACAAACTCATAGAGTTAATTTCTGTGCAGTGTCTGTCTTCTATATGTATATAAAATGTTAGAGAATTGTTTAACTTCAGCGAAAAATAGTTGATCTTTCATTAAAAAATAGTTAGCACTAAACAATTTGTAATTATTCTAGAAAATGAAAAAAATTGTATTTTATTTTATACATTTGCGTACATGTTTAAAAAACAATACCCATATTAGAAAGTTTAAATAAGCTTGCAAAAAGTAGACATTCAGTAATTAAATGTCTATATATTGTGCTATTTATTATATATTATTGGTGGCATTACATAGCGATCAATCTACATTTTATTATAATGTATTTACTTAAAGTCTACTTTTACAACCATATTAAACCCTTCGAAGAAATAGTGCTCAACTCACAGCATTAGTATCACCAGATTTCTTATTATACATGACACAGGTAAACTCCAATTGCATCTCTGGTGCCAAGCTTCCATTCTCCCCATTGACATGACTATTAGCCATCAAGTCACGATTGATAACAAGGCCTTGATGTTGACCGCCTGCTTCATGGAACACTTTAGTTGGGTCAATTGATTTGACACGTTCCACCTGTATGGTTGTAACATTGCCTTTCCGTAGTGGTGTCATCACCACTTTTTCAGTGTTCTCTTCCATTGGTATTGTGCAATTTATTGTTAAGAAGCCTGGAGCTAACCTGTAAAAAATAACATTTTAATTATTAAATAATGAACATGAAACTAAATCAACAACAATGTAAATACAACAACAACACAAATTTTACTACTTTTTTTATACATTTCAATTGCAAATAAGAATCAAAGATTAAATTTGATATACCAGAGTGTCCACGTTTTCTCAACAAACAAATTCAAGTTCAGTATACAAACAATTTTTAAGTAAATGTAGATTTTTTTATTATCTAGAACTAGATGATAAAGATACATAGTAGTCAGAGTAATTAGAGAATACAATTCACTGAAACTTGTTTTGGAATTTATATTTAGTTTATTCGTGAATACCTAGATGTAACTTGGTAGTGCTTTTCTATATTATAAGCGATTGAAGGCATCATCACATGTATGATGTCACAAAAATGTCAAAAAAGTAAAATATTAAATTAATGACAAAAAACTTTATTACTGCAGATATATTAAATTTTTCAATGGAATTTATACTGGTTAGAATTTATAATTGTTCATGATGATGACTTCATCATCTACCTCTTTTACTAATTATGAATGAAAAATATTTTTATTTTTAAAAAGACTATTATAGAATTCTATTTAAGCAGTAATAGAAATTTAATATTATTGTATATGTTTAACAATGAAACAAAATTGAGTAACAAATTGTTAGTCAATATCAACCAGTTTAAAATGATTGGGATTCATACATTTATCTTTGCATAATACTGTACAAATGTGTGCCATATTTTACAGAAACAGTTAATTAGATGGTTGACCAGATAATATTGTGGTACCAGCTTACATAAAACGAACACATTAATGTATGTCATGTGATGAAGCCATCAATCACTTATACAGAAAAGCACTATCGAGATAGAGAATGACCTTCAATGAATTTGCAATCAGGGCATCAAATTACATAGAAAATGTTAACATATTTTCTGTAATAAAGTGTTTTGTAAATTTCTATTAGTTACAAAATTGATGATGTCATCAATCACATATACAAAAAGACAATACCAAGTTAGAGAGTGGCCTCCAACAGATTTGTAATCATCCACCAACAAATTAAATATATATTCCAAAACAAAGTTCACCCTCCTATCACTCGGACTATAGTGATATTCATGTTAATGTTGTTACACTATATAGTGATAGATGATAAGAATATATGTAGTCATTAACTATCAAGCAACACTCGACACAATTTTGCCAAAAAATTGACAAATTCTGAGGCTTGCACTTCTTCTTCATGCAAATCCTTCAATGCAACAGCTTTTAGCTTGCCTTGTTTAGCTGCATAGTTCTTTTGCCATTCATACTAACCAATATAATCTTTTGAAGAACCACAGATTCTAATAACTCACAAAATGTTTTCAGAAGATCTGTAGTCATCTGATGTCATGTAAATACAGGCTAAAATAGCTCATGACAATGTTATGTATTTTGTCATCCAAGATTGGATTGTGTAATTGTCCATCTGACCTTTTTGAGTAATATTGTTGAGGGTATATTGAAATCATATACCATACCTATTTTGAGTATATTCTAGAATGGACATAAAAATAAAATTTATTCAAGTATAAGTGGGAATTTCAATTATACCTTGAAGATACCTTGAAAAAACTATATATAACATGATATCAGAAACAGTAAAGAGTGTGTGCAAATGGATTTTGAAATAGAATACTATAAATGTTAGAAACATTAAACAGTTCAGTATGGAAACTATATATTTAGACCAGAGATGTGGTAAAAACATATTATTACATAAAAAATCAAATAACCAACATTGAAAAGTTGTAAAAATTCATAATCATGGGAAGTATATAACCCTATGTAGAAACAGGAAACATATGCTCTTATATATAATTGTTTCCAAAGTACATTTATCCATATATTTATAATATTATTTTTGTATTATAAAACTTAAATAAATTATACAGTACTGATCCATGGTAAAACTTTTAAATTTTACAATCAAAAGTATGTTTTTAATATATGTATTTACATTTGTATTAACATATGTATTTACATTTGTATTAACATATGTATTTAAATATGTTGGACAACCAAGAAAATTCTGCATCTTTCAATATTGAAATTAAACTTCTTTATTTGCTTATTAATAATTGAATTTTAGATAAATTGAAAGAGAAATTAAATTAAACCAATTCATACCTATTATTTTGTAAATTAATGTTTACTTTAATGCCATTATCTTTCATTTTATTAAACTTAAATACATTTTAAACTAAATTATTAGCAATCACCAAATTGCAAGCAGGAATTTTTAAACCAATAGTTTAATTTTTTGTTAACTAAAATGCATGCTTTGCACTCACTAAATGAAAGATAATATTTTTATGATTATAAGTCTAAATTTTTTTTTTTAATATTGTAATTATATAAAGCATCATTTTGCATATTTTAATTTTTTATCCTCTACTTGTGGTTTTAAGAGCTCGGTGTGGTGCCTAGCCCTAGGTTCTGTATTATCTTTCAGAGATAGGATAAACAAAAGATATGACAATTCTCAGAAACTGCATTACTCGACACTGTCATAAGCATAAGTTATATTCAGATATACAGAACATCCACTGTCACTTTTATTGAAAGTAATACTTATTAATATACATGATGAATGAATAATTCAGGTGAAATTTGTTAGATATATGGAATAGTATATGTATTGAATTTGGACAGTTTGTGAACTGAATCAGGAATCATGTTAATAGCAATACACATACATTTATATATATATATTTTACAAAACAAGAATTTTTAGTCAAACATTCTTAATCCATCTAGATGGATCAATAATCACAATATATAAAATAAATAGTCAATATAGTTGTCCATTTTATATAATTGATATTGATTCACCAAATCTTGATCTCAATCTCATTCACCTATTTCACAGAACAATATTTTTCAGTCAAATACTCTGGATCTGTCCATCTGCTAATTCTATATTTTCCATATATAATACTCCTTGTAACTTAACTAATTTACATATAAATTAATTTTATTATTTATATATATAATTATATATGATAATTTTTTTATAATTTAATAATATTTTTATATTAATATACAGGTATATTATTGTACTTATATTCATGATCCATGTCCCATATTCAGAAAGATTATACTTTAAAGATTAATGATGATGAAATTATAGATATGCAAATTATTATTTCTATAAATATTCTATCATATTTTTATCAAACAGTTTAATATGATTTATTATTCTTATTATTGTATTTATTTGTGATCTGTCCTTATGGATTAAGGAATGTTAACAAATATATTATATTGTGTGAATTATCTATAATTTTGAAAATGTTTACTATACTGGAAATACAACTGAATTATTTATAAATATATATAAACTTTTATTAAGCAGTTTAATTTAATATCATTATTCCAGTTTATGTAATTAATATATCTCTTAATCACATTTATTGCTTTGTTTAACTGATATTTTATTGTGAAAACATGACTTTAATTTTGTAAGCAAATTTATTCCAGATATTACTATTAGTGAATGTAATGTTTTTATTATTTAATAAATTGGATCAACATCTAATGTCATCTAACATCAATACCAAATATACATAGTTAAATTATTCTACATTTTTCAATTATAGTATTAGTATATAAATACTGTATTTTATTTTTAAATGTTAAATCAAAGGGATTTTTTTCTAAATACAAAAAAATATCATGGTTTAAAAAATGAATAGACATAGTTAATATTATATTTATCTAACCTAAACAAAGATCAATCAACAGTAAGGATTATAAGTTATATTCTAAAAGATAACATGAACATTACATTGAAAACAAGAGTCAAAATCTTACATATTATTATAACTTAATAGGTGTTATTTAATTGACCCATTCCTAGCAAATTTTATTTAGGTTAGATAAGTATCATATTATTATAACAATTCATTTTTAAACAGTATATGATTTTAAACATATTTTAAACAGTACATGATACAAAACCAAACAAAACAAACATGCAGAGTAAAGCCTTAGAGACGGCACTCTGAGCATGCCAAGGAACAAAAACAGAAAGAAAAAAAGAAACAAACAAACAAAAACAAAAGGCAAAAGAACAGATCTTCACTACCCAGAAGAACATCTAGGCTGCGCAAGCATCAATGCTGGAAAAGAGGGGGGGACAGAAAAGAACATGGGGGGGGGGGGGAGAATCAGTTCCTCTTCTGGACATAGTATTCATTGATATCAATAAGGTATTTGCCATAAAAGGTATTTATTTCTTTTAATTGAAGAATTTTGATGATTCTCTCTTCTTCGTTTCCCTGAATAAGATTAATTTTATGTTTATAATACATATATTTAAGGTTGTCGCAATGAAGCAAAATATGTATAATACTAAATTCTTCACCACAAGAACATTTCTCATTATAAAAATTTAGTAGATTGATTATGATTCCACTTTGGAATATTCTGGTAATTGTCTCTTCTTTATTGTTCTTCCAAAATTTATCTATTTTAATCTCCTTTTTTATTTTCCTGTAGTAGTATAGGCATTCTTTATTTTCCATTTCCCTAAGCCATTTTCCCTTCTCTAGAGCATTAATCTTCTTAACTAGGGTTATATAATCAATGTATTCAAATTGTTCAATTTCCATTTTGAGAGTAGCAAGGTATTCCTTACAAACAAACCTTGATCCATTTGTGGTTATTTTCCCATTTGTTTATAATAATATTTTTCAGTTTGAAAGTATTTTTGAAAATGTGTAACAGGAGCCCTAACTTCATCTGTATATCCCTATACATATGGTTACTGATTCCTATTTCAGCTCTGATGTAACAATTGGGTATATTGATGGGGAGATTAAGAATTCTTTTCATAATAGCTATAATTGGATATACTCTCAATTTTAAGTCTTTCTTGTTAATTTTAATGGCTGCATACCATGGAGAATGGATGGGAGGATAGCGCCTTTCTAGAGGGTTTTGCATATGAGAATTTTATGAAGATGTCCTCTAAATATATAATTTATCCAAAATTTGTACTTCGAAGCTTTATCAATTTTTTCTTTTATATAACTAAGTGCGAAAGATGTTTTTATGGTTTTCAATTGTGATCCCTAAGTATTTAATATTGTTAACAATAATATCATATAATCATAAGGATTAAAATTAAACAAACAAATTTAAAACAAAATTACCTAAAAACTTTCAATATATTTAATATAGAAAAACTTCCAATGCCAATATAACGCCCAAGGCCAAAGGTAAAGTATTAGAGTACTGAAATTTATATTATTATTATCTTTATTTAATGTACAAAAACCGTAAAAATTTATTCAATAATTTTCACTAATCACACAATTTTTGCTTTATCAAATATGTACATTAAAAAGAGGGAAAATAAAAATAGAAAAAACTTCGAAAACAACAAAATGGTAAAATTTAAATTAATACGCACGACATACACTTTAATTTTGATAAAACAATTTAAAATAATAATTTAGAAATTTCTTTAAAATATGTAAATTACTTTATTTCTGAATAATAAATTATTGAAGAATATAAACTAAACCAATATTGTTATTAAATTGTTATGTTGAATTTAACATTAGTTTTATATATATTTATAACTATTTTATTATATTATCTGCTACATTAAAGGCATACTTTTTTGTATTCATTTTAATATAGTACAATACAATAGTATTGAAGTCTTATATATTTCATAAATACAATTCTAGTTTACTATTAATTAAATACTAAAAATTAGCATAGTGGGGAGGATACAATATTAAATTGTTTTTATAAAGTCACTTTGATTAATATAACCTGATAAACCACTGAATTAGTGAAGAAAACAACACAGAACTTCTTAATTATTACTTTAGAAGGTGATTAGTGCTACACTTCATTCAAGAACTTAGCTTTTCCTAAAAAAAATCGAGCTTAACAGTAAAGAGATAAAATTGTCTGACTACACATCTCAAGACAAAATATTTTCAAGCTACTGAAAGAAGAAAATTTCCCAATATTATCATAAACGAAAACATCTCAATTCCACCTGTCAAACTTGAATTGTAGAAGAGCAACTAATATTTATGAACAAGTTTTGCATATATATCCCATGGGCTGCAAGAACGAGTAAAAACCAATATTGACAAACTTGTATCAGAAAACATTATTCAGCCATGCATGGATCAGCCTGATGGACTACCCCAATTTTAACTGATCAATCGAAGCTTATGGTTAATCAATATTCCGGTGACTTTAAAGTTACAATAAATTAATTATTGAAGCAGAAAGTATAAGCAAAACTTGAGACCCAGCTAATGTCAGGAGCCGTAAGAAGGATAAACTGTAACTTGTGCTTATAACGCAAACTTTTTCACGCAGAAAAATATTATTCCCAAGCACAAAAAGAGGCATTTGGTATTGTGAAGCGACTAAACAAATTGTTATTCTAAATTTATTACTCACATTATTGTGACAGATCATCAATCATTAAAATTTACTTTCTCGCTCCAACGTTAGGCTAAATTTTTCTAAATGGTTACAACTACAAAAGTGTGCATCGTTCTGTTGAGGAAATACCACAACCAGATTTCCTTTATATAGATATAAAATGATTAATTTGTAAACAAAAATTAGCAGAATTCCATATCTTTATTTACTCCACCTCTGCCAAATTAAATAATTTTTTTGGATTCAAGAAGCGAAGAAATGTTATTGACTTGTTATTGTAACTATCAAAAGAGGATGGTCAATTTCTGCAATAGATATTCGGCAGGAAATACTTCAGCATGATTGCTATATTGCAAATTTATTCCAAACACTGAAAAGTGCTGTGAAGGCTTCAAATCCAATTTCTTTCAATGGTTTGGAAAAACCAAATGAAGGTTTTCTTATGAAATATCGTATTTAAGCGACGTCCATCATTGTTATTCTAAAGAAAAATACTTATATCTCCTTAATAACACTTCAAAAATTTCAAGGAGGCAATTAGCGATCACAACAAATATCTAAAAAGGAATGTTTTAGAAATCATTGATATGAATTAAGGATATTTCTGTACACAAAAGACAATTAAATCAAGTTTATATAAATGGAACAAATTCTCCATTACACAAGCCACTGTGACAAAGGAATCAATTGAACATGACGACATTCCAACTCCACTACAAGATCATGAGCACACAATTCTAATTTCCCATTTTTTAAATCAACAGTTTATTCTAATTTCTTCTTTTGAATTAACGCCGTCAATTCTAATGAGAACTCATTTATTAGTTACTGCTGCCAACTCTTCGGATGTTATTGAATAACACTTTTATAATTTGATGGCGGCGGCATACCTCAGAAGGGGAAGCAGCCTACACTGCAACGTCAGACCGCTATTTCAGTGTCGGGAACCCCGAAGAAGAAGCTAACACGAAACGTGAAGGAGTAAGTAGTAAATATTTCACTCTATGTTTTACTGACTCAATGAATATTCTTAAGCAAGCTTGTTCCCCAACACTATATAAACAAGTATTCACACTTATTATGTTGTTGAAATAAGTATATCTACTTGGGATTTTAGAAGTATATATTGTTTAGTTTTTATAAAAATATGCATGTACCCCTAAACATGTGCGCCTTCTCACTATGTTGTTTCTTGTTCTATACATAACATACATTAAATATTATACTAGTAAGTTGTGAACAATTTTTGCTCACTTGTTTCTAATGATGGTTACATATTTTAGCTGTTTTATTAATAGTGACCTCCATAGTCTAATCGTTTAAAGCGTAAAGAATTACATGTTTTCTAGAAATGTTTAAGGTTTGAATCCTGATGTTAATTTTTTTTCATAATATAAATACAATATACAGACTACATATAAGTATTTTTTGCCAATGCTATATATATATGCTACTATAAGTATACATATTAATTCTACAATAAGTATACGTATTTTACTATAAGTATACATATTCTACTATAAGTATATACATATATTCTACTATAAGTATATACATATATTCTACTATAGGTATATACATATGTTCTACTATAAGTATATACATAAATTCTACTATAAGTATATACATATATTCTACTATAAGTATATACATATATTCTACTATAAGTATATACATATATTCT
>JAUZND010092423.1:0-14558 GCA_034780555.1 Coelogynopora nodosa | reverse complement strand
GGGAAAGTTCTTTTCCCAGAACTTTCCCGGGGAAGTTCTTTCAATGTTATATAAAAATAAAATCAATATGTTAAATTTTTGAAAAATAATTCCTTGATTATTTTGGGGTTATTATAGATAATCATGATATATATATCGATATAAATTCAAAAAAGCTAAGAATGCTAAGAAAGGACCAATAATATCGATATTTTTTTAATGACTCTAAAATATAAGAAATGATTGATTTAAAAAAGTAATAAAATAAATCGATTTTCTAATATAATCTTTACATTTTAAATGTGAAAATGTTTGTTATTAACAGAAAATGTTATTGTTTAAAACAGAACATATGAAAAATTGTGGTATTCTAAAATTATTTAATATTTTTCCAAAGCTGCTACTTAATATTATAAAATTCCTATAGTAATTTATTATTCTCTTTTTTCAAATTTATGTTAATTAAAGTTTATATTCGATATATCCACATTATCCAAAAAAAATGATTAATAAAATATTTCACAAAAAGATCTTTTTGAATCATATAAAAAATTATTTTATTCAACTCAGAAACTTTGTACCCTTTGGACTCTTCCAAGTCTCCATTATCTTAACTGAAATGATGGTCCAAACCAATCACGAATAGCGACCACGCACGATACTGCCCCTGCTCCCACCACATACCACTCCAGAGTGACTTACCATACCAGGCCGGCTGGTCATTAGGAACCTCGAGGGCCAGACCAAAATCAGCCAGCTTCACCGCGGCACCTCTGCTTTTGCTAGCTAGCAGCAAATTCTCCGGCTGAAGTCAGAAAGAAGCACAAGAAGAAGAAGAAGACGGGATTACAACGACGACGAACAGGGTATAGCTATGAAGCGGGAGAAGAGTCAGGAGAGAAGTCGGGTTAAACTGAACACCAGTACGCGCACGCATTTCAATACACTGTACCAAGCACACACACACAGATCAAGTCCCAGGCTACTAACTATATTATGATACACCACTTGCATGCAATGCCGCGCAGGCACAGAGAGTGGCGTATGTTGCACCTTCCTTCCGCCCGGCCATCTCCTCTCCTCTCCGAAAGTCGAGAGAGGAGGAGGAGGAGGAGGGATGGATTGGATGGAGAAGAAGAAAAAGTGGAGTTACCCCATCTGTAGTCGGTCTACTGTCCTATAGCTACAGTCTCTCCATAACCACACTGACTGACTAACTATAGATCGAGTCTCGAATGTGTGTATGATGCGTAAGGGCAATTTCATAACATCACATTAGCATGCCACTGTGGTGTATTACTTATACAACAAACTAGTGTATACTTGCACCTTCCCTATATTATGTAGCGAGTATATTAGTAATATTACCACCGTTACAGTCAATAGGATGGAAATAGAGATTATATATAAGTTATAATAATCATACATCAATGGGAAAGTTTTTTAAATACTGGTTACCACAAGGTATAAGCTATATAAAGGAGACAGCAAGATTTCTTTAAAGATTGTTTTAACATATAACAGCAAAATAAGGATGTTTTATATCTTAAAAGTAGTAATAAAAAACGTATGCCGTATACTAAAATACAAAAATTAATATTTGAAGAAAAATTTATAACTTTTTAAAACTATGGGAATTGCATGTAACAAGTATAGAAAACTTTAAATTAATATAAATAAAAAATTATGCATAACCATTTTTACAAAAGATTAGTAAAAGATACAATAATAAAAAATACAACAAATATTAAAAATAATGAACTAGGCAAAAAGCGACTAAATAGATCAAATAATCTCTTAGAAAACAGTTAATATTAAATTAAGTAATCATTAATTACCTGATTTTGTTGTAGTAATATGTTTAGTTTAATTATAATTACATTTTTAAAGAGAAAATAAGAAACAATTAATGTAATAATTTCTACAAAGTCTTCTAATGGTCTGACAAATGTCTCAAATGAGAACTACATGTAGGCCTAATACTTTTTCAATAACCCATATTACTCTACATAGAACACAAATACATTATATATGACGTACAATAAAGCGTAAATATTAAATAATAACAATTACACATAACAGCTAATTAGGTTCCAAACATGTATATTTACATTTAGTTTATTACTGAACAGTATATGGGCTACGCCAAAATAAAGGGTTAACAAAGAAATAGGTATGACTGTCATTTAGGTATACATGCAGGAATCATGCATGGTTACTGAGATAGTTTTGATAGTGGGATGTTAGTATAGTTGAAGGTCAGTATATCAATTTTATCCAACACAGTCAATTACCACGACATAATAGTAATCAAATAATAGACATAATTTTTTTAATTAATAGAACCGGTCATGTTTTATTTATTGATTTACACAAATACGTGTATAGTGAAAGTACATGTTTACAATACATTTAAACATAATTATTTTATAGTGTAAAATTGTGCTTGATATTGTTGTACTGTGGAAGATTTTATACAAGTCTACGAAATATTAAAAGAGACGAATGGTGTCTACATACAAAGAAGTGAAAGCAAAAGGACAAATAGACAACATCCAGAAGAGGAACAACCATAATCACATAGAATAGGCATCCAAATATACGAACCTTCATGTCACGATGGACAATGGCACTTTGATGGCAATAATTAACACTTTCAAGAATTTGCTGCATACAATTACTGAAAATGGTGGAGAGTCACAAGTTTAACACACTGTTCCATCAATTAATTAATGAAATAGAGATAAAACTCTAGTATGTGAAACTAAATACAATGCCTGAAAATAAAGTCTTTATAACGAAATCTTATTGTTTTCAAAAAGTTTTGGAATTAAAATAACATACTGAACTTATATATGGGAATCCAGCAAAAGAATGTTTGTAAATATCTTTCCCAAGAGAAAATGTTATAACTTTATCCTTAACCCACTTTTTGTTAATTGTCGACAACAAATTGTTTAAGGATATGTTCTCGGTTTTAAGTCCATTTCTGTTACACAAGGAGTTCATTAGAGAATTAAAATTTGAAAATATATAATAATTTTACTCTATTGAAATCTTACTTTTTTTGGAATAAAATATTTGTAAGGGTTCTAGAATCACAATTAAGCTTATCAAGGTCTTCCTGAAAAATGGTATTCAAAATGAACATTAGATATTAAGGAACTGGAAAATTACCATTTAAATATTTGTACTAATTTTCAAGTCTCCTGTTATTTATAATAATATTTATTTAACGACAATTCTAGTAATATCAAAGTAATATCATTTTATATCGATAAAATGGATGGTTAGGGCACATATAATAATATAAAATACATTAAAAAAATTTGTACACATGAAAGATCGATAAGTTATGTAATAATTAATTAAAATTCATTTAATCAATAAAAATAATTTTTAATCAATTAAAAGAACAAATTTAGTCACATGAGATGTTTACTGAATAATTACAAATATAATAAATTATATAGCTTCGGTATAATATAATAGTTATAAAACTGTTGCTATCCTGGAATTAATATAAAATACATAATTTACTGCTTAAGGTAAGGGCATGAACAAATTTGAGTGAATAAAATGTAAAAAATAATGAAGAAGCATAATGTATTGTAATACTATTAAAAGCAATTATAACTTAATTTGAGGGTTTGGTGAATAGGTCATTAAATAGAAATTTTATAATGCCGTGTCAGTAGGTATGTAAAGTATTTATAAGACAAATATTTTTTAATTAGTTATTTGAAAAGTGTTCTATATAGCACAGTTCTTTGGACATGATACTAATAAACAAAATATTCGGGAAAATGAATCACGGAATCACGCAAAGTTGACAATACTTTTATAATCAATTAAAAAGTGATAGATTGAAGATTAACAATGCGCTGTGCAGAGGAACCAATTCCTGAAGGAAAAAGAACGGCTATGGTAACTAGAAATTTAATATTAACTAAGAAATATGCAGCTACAATATACGAGGGAAGTGTTACATTAGACAGTTCTGGCGTACTACAGCCATTAAACATGCATGGATTGCTCCACTTGTCCTCTCATATTGCATCTATTCAAAGCGCTAACTGACGTTTCTGTTATAGGGTAGTATTGCCTTGTTAATAATTAACCATTTCAAAGGCTATGCACACACACACACATACGCGAGAATATTCAAGTGAATTATTCGTTTCAGAAACAAGTCTTGCTGATAAAGTTAGACAAGGGTGAAGAGGGGAAGACAACAACATAAATCCATAGTACGGTAGTGTTTCTAAAGTTTTGTTTCAGTTGCTTGTTTATCAAAGCTTCAGTCAGCCTGTCAGGTGTAACGCTGACTCTGCTTCTTCTTTTCAAAGCAAAGGTAAAATTAAAAAAAGCTAAAAATTAAACAAGGAAGAAACTGTAGAAATTATATATATCAATAAATGGTGGCTGTTGTTAGCCTAATCTTATATTATTAAGAAAACAACCTCTTACAATGCTCGTAATAGATTGACAAAGAATACTTTTTTTCAATTGTAATAAATAATATGACATTATTTTGTAACCCTTCGTCTAATGAATGATGTTTATACCTTTTAATAAAACTGTAAATATACTCTTTACAGTAAATAATAAATTGATGGCAGACGATGTTATATCGATAGCGGCAAGTCATATTTTGTTTCATAAAGCGAAGCTGAATAATCAATATGATTTAGTTAGAAATTGAGAGAATCAATTAACGCAGAAATTTAATTAATTTAACGATTAATTTCTATGGAAGAGATACAATTGTATTGACTTTGAGGTGGATTTCAATATAGACAGTAAACACACTGTTTCTTACCTCGCATCAGCTTCACTGTAAAATTCTCTAGCGACAATATCTTCAAATAGTTCTCCTCCCGTTACTCTGAAAAATGTTTTAATTATTTTTTTAAATAATGAAATTGAGCACAACTATTATAAATTTTAAATAATACGCGACCAAACTGTTCCTGGATATTTAAACTTAAATCAATAAGCATTACTGGAAACCTTATACCATATTTCAAAATAATGAAAAGTGTAAGTATTGATAAGGTAGAATCTAACATTGAAGAAAAAATCTTTACAGTGGTTACATGATCAATGATAACAATTGATTTTGATAACAAGCTGAATTCAAATGGAAAACGTATAATTGAAATATAAAAACACAATCACGAACCAATGTTAACACATAAAGTAAATGGTATGTCATAATTCACGTTTCAACGTAAATAATTTGTAAAATTATCATTTCAAACATTTAATATATAAAAATGAAAACTTCACGAAATTATAAAACTACTTTCAAAATTATTTCTTTACGTTTGATCTTTGAGATCGTTAACATATTATATATTGTGAAAATGCACAAAACGGTACTTTATATTATATTGTAATAGATAATTTAAAAAGCCTTTGCTCATTTTCCCCAAAAATAATTTTGTTAAATTTAAAGAATTAATTGGGCACTCTGATAATAATAAAATCTGGGTAATATGAATAAAGGGTAAATACGAATAAAGATGCTGTAAATTTAACAATGATCGGTCATAAAGGTGCAATGCTATATATATAAAATTATTTAAGCGTTATAGGTATACTTAACTATTTTTAATTCTAAGACAATCTTCAATTTCAAATATAATTAATTACATAGAAAAACATGTAATCTACTGATGTAGAATATAATGAGGACATATTACAAGTTACAACAAGAAATAATATGCTTGATAGTTAAATGCATAAAAAACTAAAAAGAATAGCGTTTTATTTACACCAGAAAGGAAACAGAATAACGTTTCTTACACTAGAGAAGGGGATCGTTATGAAATATATTAATACTGAGTTGTCATAGAAACAAGAACTAATCCCACTAATATCTCCGATTGTTGGTTTATATTTTAAATATTAGAACACGTATAGGGAGAGCAAGGGGAGGGGAGAAGGGATATAAACAAAATCAACACTGCAGTCTTTCAGTAGCAGTAATTGTCGTAAATGTTGTTAAAAACATGTTAGAAAGACTGAGACAGTTTCAGACAAAGTATATTTTTGAAGGTTAACAATTTCACATTATATATCAGACTGAAATTAAAAGAGAAAAATAACTGCATACTGATAGCAGAAGTCATCGCAAAATTAAAATTCACTTTACAATACATCTGTCAGTTTTTTGCATAAGGTTTGAACTAAATAAACTCTTTTGTTTCCTTTTGAGATGACAAAATGTCGTTTTTAGGTAATAGAATTTAAAATTAAACCCTTTTTTCAGCTATTAAGTTTATGTGAACACTAATATCTATCCTTACATATTTTATTCAACGAAGAGTCATCCAAAATATATCAATGAGTGTCTAACTGAAACAGTTTCATTGATGATGTTCAGATACTAGAAGGAAGGTATGCACAGATCAGATTCCTAAATTCCTATTAAGTAACGTTTCTTTCTAAGATGTGTTGTGTTACTTCTAAAGCTATAGCCTATGTATATAGCTAATCTACGTGGTATTACAATATAGTATTACCAGGGTTCCTACTCTTTCTAAGATCAATAGGATTTTTGTAAACAAAATGTGTGTTTATAAAAATCAAATGCTTAAATACAACTTAGATATAATAGTTTACAATTACTCTGCTAACTCTTCCACCCCTTAACTCTTCGTTCGTGGACATAAGTTGTAGCTTGTATGACCTGATTACGTCATAAACTCTAATTTAGGAAAACTATTGGAAAATAACCATATATGCTATATATTGACCCATATATTATGTTATAACTTTTGATCCATGCAACCAATTGACTTGATTCTTTTTGCATCTGATTATAGATTACAATATCTATATTGGTTGATATATTTTTATAATTATACTACTTATACAAATAAGCTATAAGTAGTATAAATGCTATTTTAGTATTTATTTTAAATTGATGGTTAGTTTAATTAATAAATCACAATTAATTAATTTCAACAATAACACACTTCTCTCTGGTATGTTGAAAAATTCAAAATATATATATAAAAGTATTTTAGCCACTGAGTAAATAAAATTGACAATAAAAAATATCCCCTTTTTTAAATGGCATACCCCTCTCCATGGACGAAGGGTTAAGAGTCACCAATAATTAATCATTGCATCTTATTAATTTTTAAAAGGCATTATCTCAAATTTGCTTATTGCTCCGCAGGGAATTTCCATGATTTTCTATGACTTTTCAACTGTGCTTTTTCTCCGTGACTTTTCTATGTTTTTCAATGAACGTAGGAACTCTGATTACTCATTAAGAGTCAGTATCCAATTCTCAAAAACATGAAACAAAACAGTTTGTTCGATTGCCAAAATAAAGGGTATCAGTTCTTTTTTTAGAGTTAACAGAAAACAAGTGACTGTTCGGTCAAAATATATAATTTCATATTTTAAGATGTAATCAATTTAATAAATCCATAAATAATACTCAATATAAAACGAGCACTTCAGATAAAATAATCAGAATAAAGTATTTGGCAGTGTAGAAATAGCGTTCAGCCTAGCATAACATGACAAGTTGGGCGGTATTTATAACAATGATGTCTATTTTTCATATCAATATTGTTGAGGTAAATTAACGGAATCAGAGAGTTGTGAAACGCCGGTTTAGGAAACGTGTCACGAAAATCATTATAAAATCATAATTTTAAAAACAGACTAACAAATACTTACAAGTCGAATACGAGATAATGAAAGCCCTCGTCTTGTATACTATCATGAAGGCGAACTAAAAAATATATTGAAACATTTAACAAAAAGTTTTATAGAAGTTAAAATCTGTTTGCCTTAGTTTGCTAGGGATAGGTTATTATCCATTCTATTTTATAAATATTTCTGCAGAAAATATCTACTGTTCGACAGATCAAAATATAAAATCACATACGTGAACAGTTAACGATTCAACACTTTCTCAAAAACGAAATATACAATACAATTCTTTCCTTTGAATTTGGTAATAAGTTACTTAAATTTTTAGGTACGTGGTAAACACTTTCAGAAACATGATGCTTTATAAAATTTGTATATAAAAAAATGAAAAAATAGTAACAATAATAATTAAATAATGATGATCTATACATATTGCCAAAATACAAAACACAAAAAGAGAACCATTGACGTCTAATTAATATACATATATAAAGGCTATATTATTTTAACACAGCATGTTAACACATAAGATATGCCTTTCTTATCAGGCAATATAGCTTCTCCACTACCTACTCCTGTTATAATATAATCATTTATAAAATTTAGACTGATTATAATTCAACTGACAGCTGGTAGCCGGGTAACTGAGCCTAACATATAGATGTTGATATGAAGGAAGTAAGCCCGGCCGGGATGGTATGTATCCACTGTTCCATATTCGAAAACGTGGAATGGCAGATAGGATGACTTGAAGGGTTGCAATAAGACGCAGATGTCTTAGTAAGAGACTTCTTCCTCCCTTATTGCGATTTCTTAAAGTCAAATACTGTTATCATATCTTTTTCTAAAATCTGTTTAATAATAGAATAGTCAATGAACTGCTTTTCGTATTTTAATACCAATATAAAACAATTTTCAGTATTACACTTTTAAAGTGATCATTTCAGAAGGAAAACAAAACTGATTCATATATAGCAAAACTGAAAAAATAAGTAATATTTGGAAAGTTTTTAATAACCACATCGACTATTAAAGCTGTCCAAAAGTCTTTTTTTTTAATGAAATCGTTGCATTGACATTTATACTTAACTATATAATTCTCTTATATTCATACATTTCATCGAAAACGAAATAGTAACATTCAGACTCACTCGAACTGTGCATTATTTTAATTAAATAAACGCAAACATGATGCTAAGGACTATTTTTTCATCTTTGATTATTATGATAAAAACTCACCAATATTTGCATGTTTTAGCTGGCGGCATATTCTTGCTTCACGCTCCAATTTTTGCATGTCTAGTTGGAAGAATATAGTTTCACAGTCAGATTAAAGTAAATTATAATGACAATGCTTTTTCAAAAATTAAACAAAAAACAGATAAATTAACTAGCATAAAATTTATTACATTATTAGATTGAAATTAAATGAAATTTTACAGAACAATTATGAAATAGATATAACGAAACGTTTATTAAAATTACCTCTCGCTGATAACCGTTTTGTATTGATAATCTTGGAAGCAAATTCCAATCCTGTCGATAGCTGGACACATTTTCGAACTATTGAAAATGCTCCTCTGAAAAATAGATGTCAATGCAAATACATTGTTCATGGCAAAAAGTACTGATTATCAAATAAGTCACAACCATGTTACATAACTTCAAAAGCTTTAAGTAAAAATACACAAAATTGCATCCATTCAAATACTTAGTAATAACTACATATATATATAAATGATTATATTTAAATTTTAAAACTTCAACAACAACTGTATAAATTTAAATTTACATATTAAATTTATTATAATATATATAATTTAAATAATAATTATAATTAAATAATTATTTAATAATATAATTTATTAATATATTAGATAGTAAAAAAAACAGATCCGTTAACACCATCTATGCTTTTGCTATTTTGAATGTTGAAATAATTCTACTTTATTATTTTAATGACACAATAATGTTATAAAAAAGTACACAATTATAATTCCCGAAAATTAAATAAATATATTGTATAACACATTTTGAATTATTTGTTCTTAAAGTTTTAGATCTGGCTCTTTACATACTTTACATGAATAGTATCACTGTACAGAACTATTACTTTTTTGATAATTAATTAAATAAAAATTTTAATTTAATAACCAAAATTATAATGAATTAAGAATTCATAGAGTAACAGGGTGGATGATTGCTCTAAACTGAATTAATCTAGTCATGTATCCTTTATTATGATCAATTATAACCATTTTCATTAAGTAACTAAAAGCAAATAGTCTGAGCAGCCATTATCAATGAAAATAACTAGTTTGTGTCCCCTTGTACCCCACAAACATGGCTTCCATTTCATTCTAGGTTTTTTCAATGCAACTCTGCATCTCCCATGTGATACATGCTTTCCTATGAAAGCAGACTGAGCATGGTAACACCCCAGCCTGCTCCGTCAACCTCCCAGTCATGATACCAGTCCCTCCAGTGTTAAACTTTCTACCACCCTCTTCCTCTGTGATTCACACCCTTTATCAGTATAACCTTCACTCCTAAGCGTTTTTCTCCTGTTACAGTGTAATAAACACAGTCCCAACAAATTTAGTTTTTATTTTGTCTTTCCATAGAATAATGAACCTATGTGCAGAAAAATTATTTTGACTATGTTAATTTCTATACAAAAAGTAAATTATACAATGCTTAAACTCAAGTGGCAAGGTAGCCAAAAATTGTATTGCTATTTAATTAATTATTTGAATTTTGTATCTAATATTGCTGATGTGCTAAAACTAATGACGAACAGCCACATATCGTTCTATGTCACATGTGGATGAATTAATATATATGTTCCTTATAAAGAATTGACCAATGAGCAGAGTTGTTGAACAAAACATAGAGTTGTAGCTTCAAGACTGACACCCCTGAGGCAGTTCATGCAGATGGTCCCACATCTTTTGTATTATATACTATAGGGAATGAACCAATTTGCAGATATAAATTATATAATGTCTTAACTGCATGTTAGCTGATGTATAAAACTCAAAACACCAATGATAGTTCCCAATACTACTTTTTTGCAATAAGTGCTGTGGGATTTAACAATTAGTACCTTGGATGGTTTTCATTCAAGTTATGAACATAAAATAAAAAATTAAATAAAAAATGTTTTATTCAAACACTTGAAAGAAAATCAAAAAAAGATTTGATGTTACAAGTGCAACGAAATACTAACAAACAGACCAAAAAAGATGCAAGCTTACATCTATGTACACATAATATATAACAACTCTTAGCAATAGCGCTTTATGCCAAAGGTATGAAACTTTTTTTGAAATCTTTGCGTTTTACACATGACAAAAAAAGAGTTTTTAACACATAGGAGAATTTGCAAATCAGGTCTCCAAAATTCAAGTAAAGGGGAAATATGATTACCATTCAAAATCGTTTTGAAGAAATATTGGTTAATATAGCTCTTCGTGTTTTTAGACTTAGAAGTAGCTTAGGTTTGGATAGATAATCTTCATCACTCATATTTGGATTTTTTCAATGTTGTCGTGCTGTGCCATTGAGAGGGATGCATGCCAACATGGGCAAGCATATTCGACAACCAGTTGTAAAAATGTGTGTGATATCCACTGTAGGAAAATTGGCTCTTTTTAGCATAACTAAGTAGTAAATCCAGTTACTCGCTTTTCATACAATATCTTCTATGTTAAGTTTCCAAGTTAAATCCATGCAAATTAGTACTCCAAGTAATTTAGCTGATCTTACTGGTATGATAGGAGTCGAATCGATTTATAAAGTGGCCATTGGTTGAATTTCTTTTTAAACGAAATTTGTAAGTCTTGAGTTTTTTTGGATTTATTTTCATGTCGTTCTAATTTGATGATTTTGTCAATTTTAGTTTGCATAATAGACATGTCAGTTGGAATCACAACCTCCACCACTGTTGAATCATCCACATATTTGAGGTCAATATCCAGAAAGCTTGAGTGGTAGAACGACCCTTGATTGCCATGGAACACCATATATATACGATTCTTCAGGTAATCCATCATAATCTTTTCACTATTGTATTTACTCATTGAACAAGTGATAGTAATTGGGCGAAGGTTGATTTCTAATTTAAAAGGGGGAATAACTTTAGCTAAACGTTTTATTTGACCAGATAACCAAAATGACAGTCCAAGTTTTTTTTATGTGTTTGTGATGATATTATAGAGGCAATAGGGTAAGAAAGACAATCTGCTCCTTCATTAAGGATCCAATTTGGAAATATATCCAGTCCATACACTTTTTTGGGGTTGATCTTTTTAAGAAGAGCCTTGATTTGATCAATGGAAGGAATAACTCATCAGGGACTTCCTGTTCTGGAGGAAGTTCATCAAGTGGGGGAAGGTCTGGGGCAACAAACTGAAAAAAGTTTATTTGCTTTTTCAACAAACTTCAAATCATCTCCTTCAAACATGCTGTTAACCATATAAAAACTGATATTTTTTTGATAAGATTGGAATGATAAGAATGGTCTTAATCTGATGCAATCAGGAAGAATTATTGGCAAACCAAAGACATTCATTTGTTTTGCATAAAAGTTTTCTTTCAATTTATTCTTCATATGATTTGCTTTATTTTCTGTCAAGCAATACAATATTGTGTTACATTTCGACCAATATTGGTGTCTTTTTTTAATGAGCATTATGAAATCTTCTGTGACTTGAGGTTTTGTATTAGGTCTCTTCAATGTCCTCCAGGGTATTTGAACGTTAATGAGATTGTTAATTATGCTGTAAAATGCATCAGTTTTTAGTTGACAGAATTGGAGGTAAAAAAGCTTAGTCCAGTTAACTTTATCAAGAGCATGAAGAATATTGCTGATTTATATATCTACCAGAAAAAATCTCAGGTGGTTTAGTAAGCGATGTGGCAGGAGTAGTGACAATAGAGTAGTGGTCACTGTTTGCAATTGGAGCTGTTAATTCAAGTATGTATAATTCAAATATATTAGTATAAAAATTATCAAGGACAGCTTTATTTCTAGTGAGGGCCTGGACTATTTGACAGAAAGATGGAAAACTGTTGGTTATAAGGCTTTGTGGAAATTGGTTAAAATCACCAGCAATAACAAAGCCAGCATTTTGTCAACAGATTCAATAATGTGCAAAGCTAGTTCTATATGGTTCATGGTTGGTGCATGATACATGTTACAAAAAAACAATTGGGGAAAAACGTCAATCCATACAGTCTCAAACTTGTCATCTTCTAGGTCACCACACCATGTAAAAGGAATATAATCTTTAACATAAATACATGTACTACCTCATAATCTGTTAACACAGTCATTTCTCACAATGGTATAGCCTTCATAATTGACATGTTCATCAGGGACCAGCTCATTGAGCCAAGTTTCACACAATAAAACGACATCACTGTCAAAAAGCTTTGCAGTCATATCAACATTGTCCACTTTGGTTGCCAGTGCTTGTTCTTTAAGTGTTCTGAACTATTGTACAGGTGAGGTGGCACTCCCTTCATCAACTACAAAAAGTATTATTTCGTTTTTGAAGAAAAAGAGGGTTTCTTGTCCATTTCTGGGATTTTAGGAAGTTCAAAGATGCTTATTTTTTGTGTATTATGGCACAAATCATTGTTTTCATTATGGAGTGTCTCTACAGAGGCTGATGTTGGTTGAAAGGAATTCAATTTCTTTTAATTTCCCTTTGAAGTACTCTGACATTTTTTCCATTTCTTTCACATGCATGGTAAAAATAAAGCTTAGCTTAGGAAGTTTTTTGTCAAGTAAGTTTTCAATAGTTTTAAGCATTAAGTTTAAAGCCTATGGGTTAATATCAGACTGAGAATGTCTTCTGGCTTTGTCTGCTCTCACTAGCGCGATGAGGTTTGCTTTTCAATAACTTGTTAATTTTGTCAATCAATATTTCATCAATGCTGTTCATTGAAGCTGCAGTAGATGCCATTCCAAAATGTTAATAGGTGAATTCACAAATCAGCTGATCAAGAGGGATTCTTGGCAATGATGTAGTTGCTAAGATGAGGTGGAAGTCTATTGATTGTTTTGTCTTGTTGTGTGCTAGGCAAGAATATTAAAAATCAATTACAGATTGAGCTTGCAATTATACCCAGATTAACAGGCAGAAAGACTATGTGCAGTGATTGCATAACACATTTACTTTAATATGTTGTGTTATTACCACCTTGGTAAGATATGATAAAATCCAGTTCCAAAATAGCATGTTTTTGATAACAAAATCCTATTTTAACAAAAACATAATTGTGATGAACCAATGTTATACTTCCTTAAATTATTAGGTTTTAACAACAAAAAAACATTTCAATTTATTTAAATTTAATATCTCTGTTTAATTTTAAAATTTTCTGATTATCTGTCAGACAATTTGGAGTGTTGCCCCAAATCAAAAAAAAGTATGGTGCCTGCACTGATATACAATGCATAGATTGAAAATGAATGCTGAAATGTTTTGGTAATCTTACCTAACTCAGGTAATTATTTTTCATACAAATTCAATAGTCAATTATGGAAAACTGTACATTTTACAATTTAATTTAAAAAATAGTATAGAATAAAAATATTATAAAATTACATTTATATCTTTAAAATGTTAATAAGGTAAATAAATATATTATAATATAAATTAGAAAAGACTAAAAAAAGATTATTTAGTAAACCATTAGCTTTGAATAAAAAATTAATATTTCATTTTTTTAAATATATATACAACCCCACTCAAAAGAAACGCGCCCACCTTCATTTATGCAGAAATATTAAATATTAGTTATTAAACATTGAGCAAAACACTTTAAACTTTAATAATATTTAATAATAGATAAATTAATTATTTTTCTATTAAATTGTGTTGTTTCTT
>JAUZND010092422.1:0-14558 GCA_034780555.1 Coelogynopora nodosa | reverse complement strand
AACACTCTTTTTGCCATTTTTGGCTATATATATCACACCTTTTATGGTACGAGCTAACACTCTTTTTGCCATTTTTGTATATATATGATTATAATAAAATATAGAACATAAAAAACAGATAACTTTAAGCTTCGATACAATAATTTTTTCAATGTCATACTTTTCTTTTTTCGTGTCGTCTGAAGCCTTTTGTACTGCGTTACTCTGCAGGAGCATAGATGTTATGTCCTTTGAGTGTACAGCTTTATCACACAGTTCATCGGATTGTGTCTCAAGCCAGCTCACATCACTATCCAATTGCCTGGTACATTTCAGCAAACTATTCACTTCTTCTATTTCCTTTGCTTGTCTTTTTCTCATTTCTTCCTTCTTCTTGTCACCATTGTCTGCCAGAAATGTGTGATAGCTTAACGTCATACCAGCTATGGACATATCTAGCGCAGTGTAAATATTATTGTGAGCAGAGCGGGAAACAAATTGGGTTAATTGTCTCAATCATACAAATATTGACATTATAGAAGTATTTATAAGATTTACATATTATCCTCATTGTAAAAAAATACACGCAATATGAAATGATAAAAAAACAGTACTTTAAAAAACAGTAACTTTATCATTCACAACAGTACTTTAACAGTACCAGCAGTACCTTATGTTTGAAAACAGTACTTTAGCAGTACCAAACTCAAAACATTACATTAGAAGTACCAGCAGTACCCGTACGAACCCTGTATTAACAAACGAAATATTTCATACCAGAAAATTAATAAAAATTAGTAAACTGGTAATAAATATCCGAACGGAATATTGATGGGAAGATTCCATGGGCGAAGAGTAAAAGGGTAAATAAACATTCTAAAATTAATATGTAGTATAATCAAATCATAAAGATAAAAAAAACTCCGACATAAAAATTATAGAGAATGTTAACCAACAAATATTTTATTAATTAAATAATGTAATTACCCCCATGTTTTCCGGTCTGCCGTTTAGAACACAAAAATATTGATCCAAATTACTCGATTAATTTTGGTTCATAAGCATAGCATTCATGAAATAATTTAAATAAATATATTAATATTTGTCTAAAAAGAAAGAAACACGTGAAACACAAAATATCAAAATATTTTGAGTAATATATCACTTATTTACTTAAGATGTGGACAAATAATTTGATAAAACAAAACAATATATTTTACCAAAAAATATATTTAAAAAAAACAAATAAAAAAATAAAAAATTAATTAAATAAAATTAATAAATAAAATTAAAAAATAAATAAAAAAACAAACTGAAAAGTACAAATAATTTCAACTAAAACAACATTAAAAGTTTTATAAAGCTTAACGTTTAAAAATCAACTTACTGCCTAATATAGGAACTATATATAATTAGTCATACCATTGAGACCTATAGCTTGTGACTGAATTTCCTTTTAACGTGAATAAAAACATTTCACAAAAAAATAATTTTTAAATTTATTTAATTCTTTTTACGTGGAGGGGGGTTTACCAATTTTTTTACAAGAATAACATTTTTGATTGAACCATGGTATGATGCTGATATTTTTACCCAGTGGCTAAAATACTTTTACGTATCTAAAAAATATAGCAAATACAATTTAGAATGCTTTAATATACAAGAGAAAATGGTGTTATTATTTAACTATTTTATAGGCTACTCCACCTAGGTTTCTTACTTGCCGATGATATTAGGAGCTAAAACTTACAACATTAATAGAAAATATAAGTTTATCGTAAATTTATACATTTAACTTGAACAATAAAATTATTTATTAAAATAACCAGCATTTTAAAATAATACTCAAATAGCATTTATACTACTTATAGCATATTTATATAAGTAGTATAATAATAAAAAGATGCAAAAAGAATTGATCAAAAGTTATAGCATATATGGGTCAATATATAGCATATAATATGGTTTATTTTCCATAGTTTTTTTAACTTGAGTTCATGACGTAATCAGGTCATAAAATTTATACTAATTGATTAATTTTTTGAAAATATAAATAGCTCACAAGTCTTTAGAAGGTATCTGTATACAAAATTTCAGCTTAATCAGATGATAGGAAGTATGTTTTTCCTGGGTAGGGGGGGGGGGGTAAATATATTTTTATTTACTAATTATATTAATAAAATGCTTTTTTTCATATACAAACATTAATATTTTATTATATACAATATATACACTTATAATAATTTTAAGCATTACACAAAACCATGCTATACTCTTACGTATGTAGCACACTATGATTCTTAATATCACATATATGTATATTCTATTTTAACCATACGACGGCCAAGGGTGACCTTGAGAGTCACCCTTTTCCTGTTTAGTGAAATTGTGACCAGAGTTTTGCTTTCAGCGAGCTGTCGTTTCCAAACGTTTCGTTTTTATGTGTGTACTCTGTAGAAATAATGCCAAATATGCGCAAATAACCACCAAAGGGATAATATTGATCAAGTTCAATGAGCATGCAAGGGTTTTTGGACAAAATTATATTTTTCAAAATATTTATGTAATTCAATAAAATATGATCAACTGTTACTAGCATTCTACACATGCAAAGCCAATGGATTGACTGTACTTGCCACAAACTGGCATGATACATTTGGCACATGGGATTTTTGTATGGTTGGCTCATCTGACCATCTTGCTATACTCTTTGCACCGAGTGCATCTTTTAGACACACAACCTCGGGTATAGCTAGAGATGCTGGAACTGCTTCACGGCAAGTACACGTAACTAGAAGATATATAATCCCCGAAGACAGCCCTGTGGTTTATCTTTATTTTTCCAGCATGTGTGGAGTGGCCAAGTCTGTTGTCAATTTCAAAAAAAAAATCTCGACATTTGGCCATTGGAACTGTAGTTTAATCTGGATAGTTGATATTATATAATGCTAAAAAATGTATTCCAGTCATATCTAACATCTTGTGGAAACGTGCAACCGTCCAGTGACGTTGAATTCTTGCACATTTAGTCAACTGCATCCACACCAGTTTTGGTTGAATTGTAATATAATTGTATGTCACTCTTCCTTTTACCATCTTCTTGTACATTGGAATTGTGGTGCATCGATGAGATAAAAAAACACCTTTTTCTTTGGCTTTGCCTGATAAAATTTTTACATATAACCAGTTACAGTTAATCCTATTCTAATATAAATCGCTACCTGGCGAGTCTTGTCTCCTTTAGATAGCGAGCACATTGAATTGTTATAGGCCAAGTGTTAGGTAATATACCTACATAGCATTACATAATATTACATAATAAATGTCATCACAATTCAATGAACTCCTTAGAAATAATTAAGAGTGTGAACATCTGTTTTGTACACATAAAATACACTTCCTAAAAAGGTTACTTTTACAGTCATCCTTGGCCCTCCAAAGACTATTCAGACCTTGGCAGACCTAGGACTAAAGCGCATGCGTGTGTTATAATGCATCGTAATGATACACTTCTTAGTACAATACCGTTAAAATAGGCAGGTGTTTTTAAGGCGGCAAAAAGAATAATTTTTTAAAGTATTGATAATACTCTAAACTCTAATAGGTTTACTATAAATAGCTAAACTCTTCAGGTTTTTCATATTGACTTATATCAAAAAGGCAATAGTTTTTAAGATAATTGCCAATTTATTTAATTATTTGGTTTTGTTTGTACACTTTTGTCTTTACTACAGCCACACAACATCACACATTTTATGTTCTTTTCTCTGCAAGTGCACGTTTCGGTACTCTTACATGATGTTAGGCATTGGCATGGAGGGAGTAGGTCATCGAGCCTGCACGATACTGAGAGTATGACTGGTGTTATGCCAACATCCGTTGGTTCATATCCATACTGGTGTGGATCTGGTTTGGTGACTACAGGAGTTAGGGCTTGCAACCACATCTTACACTGCAGATATGCTCGCTTTGTGTTCTCGTAGCGTTGATGAGCAGCACACAAGCTGGTTGAAGTCCAGTTCTTTCTTGGAGTTGTGGTATTGCTTCCATCGATATTCATCGAAAGTGGAACAGTTGGTCTTCTTTAATGTAGACACAAGGAACTTTTCAGCATTGCTTGTTATCTGTGGTGACAGTTCTTCTACACCAAACCCTTCCAATAGGAAGAGATCCATAGATGATTTCAGGCCAGACAGCTTGGGACCCACCTTGCTGGTACTGTCACAACTTCTGAGAGCACGAATGGCTGGGAGACACGACACCAAAACGTTGTCCAGTTAATCAATCAACGGGTGGATTGGTACAGGTTTCTTTGTTTTCCAGTTACCAAGCTTCACGTACAGCTTTTGTAGTTGCCAAGTTTTGTTGAAGTGGAAGATGAGGTTGACAAAAACCTAGACTGATTGAATCCCGTGTTTCACAACACCATCATCAATATGGAATATGATTCTGTCATCGGCTTCTTCTTGATTGCTTGAAAGCTCTGCGATCTGTGTTTCAGTGCCAGCTAACAGTTTCCTGCATTCACCCCCATATACTCTTCCAAAGAAGATATCCTTGTCCGACTCGATATTGTGCAGCATCAACTCGAAGACATACTCCTTCAACCGAACGTTGTTCAACATTGAGCTCCAGAATATATCAAGATCGACAGAGAGTTTTTGAATGTCAGACCTCCTGCTGATCGTGATTTTTTCTGAAGAACTTTTTTGTGTCTGTTAATAAGTTTCTGCTAGTATCTAATATATATTTTAAAACGGAATATATCATTTATAAGTTGTTAATTTCATTTACTGCGATTTTTTTTTTTAATTTCATATCATTCAATATTTATATTTCAAGTTTCTTGACATTACTGCACATGTGCAATGGATTGGAATTGATAACTTGTCAGATAATATACGAAAAGAGTATGGACCATACCACATATTAATATACTTATATCTGAAATGTATGAACAAGAATGGTTATTGGACTGAATAAATGACAGAAGTTTGTGTTCAAAGGTGGTTCAATTACCTTCGAGACACTAATCACTATTCTATATATAATTTAGTCCAAGAAACCCACTGAAGATGAAAGATATCCTTAACTTTTCATTCAATGGATTAATACTATAATTCCTTTTTATGGATCCATTAATATGATTTGGACAACTATTACAAAATTGCTACTTTTGAACCTATCCATGCAAAACATTACTTAAAATTGAGAATTTTTAAATTTCTTCAAAAATTTAACGCATCATTTTTATTTATTTATTAATAATGTTTTAATGAATTTAGTATTTATATAAATTTTTAATTTTAGTCAAATTTGTAAACGGGATCTTACTAGGATTTTAAATGAAATGCTAATTTTTAAATCTGTTGACACAAGGTCAATTTAACATATTATTATGTATGAATGACATCTCTTTATCTATACAAAATAATTTGATTTTAATTAAAAACGTATCTGAATAAATGTTTGATTACCTATACTTATATATATTTTATAGTTATATATTTTAATGACAATATTATTTGTTGTCTACTTTTTAATTGGGATATTATTTTCAAAAAGTCTGAAAAATAAGAATCATTATTCAACATATAATTATGTATATATTTTATGAATATTTCATGTCCAGTATATTTTAATGTGATATATTTGCATATATGAAACAATAGTTTCTGACTTGTATTATATGTTTTAATATCACTGTCATATGATGTGTATGTATATTATTATTGTATATGATTATACTTTGATTAACCAATAGCAATGCTCTCATTAGATATGTAGAAACGTGTATGGCAGCCTATCAAAGTCTTCAAGGAGCCTATGTAGATGATCTCTGTCAGTATAGTCATTTGTACACTGAATATGTCTATGTATTTATAACATTATTTATTTACATATAAATTATTGGTGTTGGCTTCATAGCTCAAAATTACAATATAATACATAAATGTAATTATAACCAATTTTTAGCAATTTTAATTTGAATATTTTTCCTTTTTATATAATTTTAAATTAAAGTTTAAAAATGTTAATACTTTAATAATATTTAAGAAAAATTGTTTAATCATTTTCAATAAACAATTGCATAAAACGCTTTATGTATTACACATTATAAGATAGAGTTACATTATATCTTTCTGAGCTATTCAGTTTATTATATCATATTTAAAAAAGGTGATTGTCTATAGTGGGTAAACTTATGGCTTCATTAATTAAACAAAGTAATTGAAATGATAATGTATTTTGTCACAAATTTGATTAATTATTAACTTAAATATTGACTCAAATATTTAAAAAATGGTATACTAACTTGTTTTAATTGATGAAATGTGAGATATAAATACTAAGTTGATACATAATTCCTATTTACACACAATTTCTTTTATAAAATTTAAAAATATTTGCAACGGCATGAGTAACTATGTGATTACGCATATTTACGCATAGTTATAAGTATAATAAATACATTCAATGAATGTTTAATACATGGAATATATGCATATAAATATCTAATTTGTGATATGTATAATAAAAATATGTATCCAAACTGTGTGCTCTATTTTTTAATACATTATCCATCCAGTTCTGAAGTACAGCTTTACGCACTCCCGTTCATTAGAATATATCAATTTCCTGCTAAATCATCATTATTTAAATTATGCATGACATTATATATACAAAAAATAATGTAAAATGTTGCGCATAAACTCAAATTAATTTTACAAAGTGAAAAAAAAGTTTACCAAGAAATACAATGCTTGGCGTTTTGATCGACAAAAAGAAAAAAGTATATCATCACGTAATACAATCAATAAAAACCGCTTCGTATTGTACAAATATATATTATGTTTGACATTTCTATCGAATACCCTACTACCGCCATGAAAAAAATGAAAAAGTTAAGAAATAAAATTTAAAAGAAAATAAATTTTACGCGGTTTGATTAAACATTAGAAATAGCAAAGTCTGAAGGTAATTTCAATTACAAGATTATGTCAACATTCTAATATTGTTAATTTCAAAATTTTTTACAAAATGCTGACTCGAAGATACATTTATGGACAATAATAAATATATAAATAATGCAGCTCTTTATAAGAGTGGAAATAGAAGCAAAATAATTTTGGTATATATCCAATTAGTCAGACACAGTAGTTCTGAACACGTTTTGTTGCTGATAGTCCCGGCGTAGCGGGTTGACAGTACTCTGGATTAATAATCCTCTAGAGTACAATCAACCCGGGTTGATTATACCCATAGTACAAATTAACCCGATTGATTATACGATTGTTAGATAAAAGTACTCTTTTAATAATAGGTGTATTATTATTTTATTTTATATTAATTTATATGTACACACAGCCATCATTTATCTCAACGTATACATGACGATGTTAAGTAGTTTGAAACAAATTATTTCAGACCTGTAGTAATAGTAATTTAGTACTATTACTACTTTAGTAATAATAATGTATAATTTTTTTGGAAGTGTTTTTTAAAATATGTATTAGTAGCATTGAAGAACATTAAATTTAGTATACATCATACATTTTATTGATTAGCCAATAGTGAACTATATATTGTAGCTGTGATATTAATAGTTTAATAGTTTTTTATAATATAGGTATTATCAATCCTGGATAATTGCATCCTGGAGTATTAATTACCCAGAGTACTCGCTACATCGTTACGTAGCGTCGATGTAATTGGTATCACGAGGTAAGGGTAGGTGGACTTCTTGGAGTTTTCTCTTATAAATGTTATTTTTGAGTTTGAGTTCGCGTTTGATGATAGTGGTATTTGCTGTTTGTAGGTGGTGGTTGTTTATGTTAGGTTGTGATGGATTGTGGAGATGGATAAGTGATTGGTGGTAGGTCGATGTTTGTGGCTAGAGTGCAGCCTGTAGAAAAAATTGGAAGTAAATTGTTCAAAAGATTGAGAGTTATTCATAGGGATAAACTTTTTTCCAGAAAAAAACCTTAAATGGTAGCAAATTCCTCCAGATTTTGAACTGGAACGAGGTTGTAGAAAAGAACAAAGAATATTACAGACAAATATTATAGAAATATTATAATAGTATAATATAATATAGTATAATACACTAAATAGAAAATTTTACATGACAAATATAGAATTAATAAATAAAGTTCTTGTTAAATTGTTCAGTTCTATTTGGAATTTACAATATAAATAGTAAAAGTAATATTGTAAAATTGAAGTAAAAAAATATAAAAATATGCGACCCAAAAGCATCAGAATAAAGATATAGGATTCAAACCATTAATAATATATATTCGGATTAATTTGCCAAAAATAAAAACAGCACATTCTCCGTTGAAGAAGTGTATTTAGAATTACACAATAATTGAATAAGTCATCTGGTTGTCCTTTTCTAATTATAATTTAATTAATTCAATAATATAATTCATATAATATCATATTATAATTTAATTCAATATAATTAATATTCAATATAATTAATATTCAATATAATTAATATTCAATATAATTATATTCAATATATTCAATATAATTCCTTTTTTTTAATTTATTAAACTGTTTTGTAGTTTAACATAACAAATCTTACACATATATATATAAACCAATTAGACTGTTTAAATAAAGAATAGATTATTTTGGCATATATATACGGAAGAAAATCATTCAGTAAAAACCGATTACCTTATATTTAAGATTTTCCTTATAAATAGTTTGCCAAACTCCTAAATGACACATATTAATATTATTTTCCAGAACCCAAAAAGGAAATCCTAAACCAGTTTCCAGTTATGAAGATTTTTTTTAATGTTTATAAGAAATACATGTTAATTGTGTTCGAACTATATAACAACACAACAACAAAAAATAATTACATGCAGTGAAACAAAAGTTATTAAAGTATGATATACACCCATGTTTGTCTCCACTGTCGAATACTAAACAACAACTTTATTAAAAAACGACTTTCAGTTATTCATTCATGAATATCTTATAAAACCAGAAAAACTAAATTTTATATCATATTGTAAACAATGCATATTATAATAATGCCGTTCAACTTATTTATAAGAATATATTTCATACACTGCACTGTATAATATCACATATAAAGTAGTGACCTGATACATCAGTTATTAATGTTAATAGTTTCAAATCACTTAAACAATTCAGCGCTACATAGGTTTAGTATTACTGAAGCGTTTTCTTCCGTTATTTCCCAACTGGTTGTGTTTCTAAAAATTGTACATTTGCTAAGCAATATTTTCCAATAATGTTAGCAAACATTAAATATGTATAGCTCAATTATCATAGGCCTATACCACTGTTCACTAGCTATCATAGAGTAAACGAAAAATAACAAATTAAACAAATGCTGTCCTTTTTATAACTTAAACAATTTGAATAACAGTGAATTGCGTAGAATATTTTAGTTCTAGGGAATTATTTAAAATAATTTATCGCAATATACTACATTATACTACACATTGATATAAACAGTTTTAATAGAGAGAATTAATAATAAACTGAAAATTAATGCGAGTGATTCGTCAATTACTTCCTAGTGAATTAAAAATAATTAAACTGAACGATTACTAAATTTATACTTTTTTCCTTTAATGTCATGTAGGTACTCGATTTGTATTTCTCGAAAAATCGTTTCTGTCTTTGGTTCAGTAAGACGAGACAAGCCTAATGAAGCACTATGCAGAACTTGGATCGATAGTTTAAGACTGGTTCTCCTAAATTCTGAATGAATCTGATCAAATTATTGAATTTAATAAATTATACATTTAAATTCATAAAATAAAAAAATAACATTAATTTTATTATTTTATAACAAGACACTAAATAACAAATACGAACACCGACAAATTACCGTTGATAAGTAGGCGACCACAGCAACTAAAATGTAGTTGTATATAAAGAGTAATAAACATTATAATAATAATAAAGTTAACTTTGTATGACACAAAATACTTTATAAACAACAAAATTTGTATTTGTTAGATATATTACATTAGCTGGGATTATAAAAGCTTGAAATTCGGAGTCAAACATTGTACAACACTACTTGTTAACTTATTCTTTAAACTATACTATTACAACAGAATTATATAAATTACAAGTATACACATTAATTATAAATATTATTATAAATCATGGTTAAAACGTTTTATTTTATTCAAAAAATGTATGCGCTAAATATAATTGAAAGTGTAGAGAAAATAAAGAAAATATTTCGTGTTGCAAAGTTTGTATATTTATTTTAAGAAAAGTATTGTTATTTTTAAATTCTGATCTACTCACATATTATACTGAAATATATTTTAGTCGAGTAATATAACAAATTTTCAATAATCGAAAAACAACTAATTCATAGGAATACGAATTTTATAATCGATGGATATAGCTATCACAACATAACAAAGCGGTTTTTGTGAGAACAGCTGTAGTTAAATGCTCATAAGAGAATTAATATAATTGTCAGAAATAGAAATATATTTGCTTAACGAATTCAGAAAAAACCACTTAAATAATATATATATCAAATCAAGCCTATGCAATAGAATAATATGTTAGCGTAGCGTTGACTATGACATTGAGAAAAAAAGGACATAATTAGAGTCTTATATATTTTTAAAAATGACTAGCATCGAATCTTGCAGGGATTTGGACGACGGACTGGCAATTATAAAAGCTGTGCGAATTTTGATAAGCTGGATGCGATTGAGGAGATGTTGTAAAACACTGGTTAAAAATAAAATCATACAATAAAATACTTTTGGGAACAGCAACAGCGCTTATAACAATAACATTTACAGTAGGTCAGTTGAGCAGAGAAACACCGTACTTAGCATGTCTGGCAGATAGGCATACCCAGTAGCGTGACAGACTGAATTGTTTCACTATTACGGAAGCAATCAAGACCGATAACAGGACTATCAGTGGCATGCTGACAAGTTCGGAACCTCAGATCTTTTTTAAAACTGATGATAATGACTGAAACTATACTAGCTTAAGGTATTAAGTAATCGACGTAGTTGGCTCAGATTAAAAATAATGATATATAGAAAGTATTCATCGATTCTAGATAACAATTACATCTAAAGACCACTTCGAGAGTCACCGTAGGGAATATAGGCAACCATAAGCCTTGTCGTATGTAAAGCAATAAATGATTATTATTTCTTCAAATTATTACACGCGTTTAAAAAACTTCATGAACTAGACTTTTCGCGATAAAATTGTTCTATAAATATTGAACAAAAGGACCGCCTGATAAACCTTTACCATTTCTAGGTCTAAGAATGAAGGCAAATTGAGTCGGAAAAATTGAAAGAAGTAACAAGATTCGGCGATAAAGATTGACATAGGATGGCAGGAAACAGTGGAACAATCTGAGAAGTAAAAAAATCAGACATCTTTAACTAGAATGAAGAGATGCAATATAGTCGAGCTGTAATCAATCTATAAATAATTGCGCGGGCGAGCCTAAACAAGGTAGCGACGGTGCAATTAGCGCAGGTAATTGAGGAAAGAATCAACATTAATTGGGAGGACAAATCAGAAAAGTACAAAGTAGCTTAGAGATACAATTACAAAAACCCATTCTCGAATGCTTAAAAAAATAACTGTAGTTCTTTTTTGTGATCAAGAATTCACATAGTATATTAGTATATTTTTGTATTGTAAAAGTACCCCGAGTTACCCCGTTTCATGTCAACAGAGTCATCAATATTGAACACAATGTAGATAGTTTCTAAACATGATGAGACTGTTGAAATTGTTACAGCAATGAATATTTTGCACCGTATCATTTCTAATAAACATAAACACATAATAAAGTTGCAAATATTTCCATCTGTATTATACAGAAATCTTCCAGAAATGAAATAGTCAGTTGTTCTTACATTGCCGTACCGGTTATTTGATGCCGGAAGATATCTGTATAGTACAGACGAAATTATTCGCAGCTATAATTGTGGTTTTATTTTCAGGAAAAAGCAAGATAATAGCGACCGAACATTTCTCGAAATACTTTTTATTTAAGTTTAATTAATTAGTTTAAAATTAATTAATTATTTATTTTATATACTTGTTTAAAAAAGAGATTTTAATTTGAAAATAAACAATGCTAAATTATATAGAACGTATAACTTTTTTAAACCTAAATTTAAAATATTTGATTTTTAATAGTAGGAGCTTTTAAATATTGATAAATTTGATTTTTTATAACTGTAAAGTATTTGAGTAATGAATTAAGTAATTATATTACAAATACAATAATATACCATTTTAAAACACTCAATTCAAACAATTAATTTTAAACAAATAAGTGTTTTTGATAGATAAAATTTAAGTTCTTCAAAGAGTTCAAGTTAAGTAACCAAATAAAAGCACCTTAATTTTGAATAAGTTTTTAAGGATTATTTACAGGTTGAAGATAACCTATGGATATTAATTATTTCAATTTATGGATTGAAGACATCATGATATCTGATGAAATATTTAGTGGAATGCACAATTGCATAATTGCAATAAAAAGTTATTATGTCATAATTATATAGATTATTTCAACTAAAATCAAGTGAGCATTTCACTATAATTGAGATTCAATAAAATCTAAAACGGTATCGTATTTGGAGAAGACAAATTATGCACTAGAAATTGTATTTTATTATAAAATTAATATTACTCCTGTATTTGGCTTATATATTTATAAATATATTAATATTTCAAAAAAATGTAGATACTCCAAGAAGTGTCAAGGAGCTTTTAATGTAATTTCAAGGTCCCTGACAACCAAAGCATAGATTTCAGAACTCTTTTGAAAGAAATCATGAAGCAAGTTAACCAACTATAAAATCGATTTTACAGTGTAAAACTCACAGAGCATCAAACGACTTCTCTCTGACGACCCGCGAAGCTACAGCCAGCGGCGGACTGGTCACCAAATCTTGCCCGCCGACCGCCATTAAACCCGACGGCGTCTGCGGCGAGATAAAACTCGACAGCGTGGTCTGATGGTAACTGCGCCGATACCCATTTTTCCCACCACCGGAAGCGGCCACGACAGGCGGAATCGGCATTGAACTGGGAATGGGAGCAGCACTGTGAGTGGTCGTGTAGCCTGGCTTCTTCTTGCAGAGAATGTCGGCCATGATCAAGGGGATGAGGTTGTGCTCCTGGGCGAGCTGTTTGCGGTGTTGTCTCTCATGCAGGCGCTGTGTGAAGATGCCCATCTGAGCCACCATCAATGCTGCATGGAGAGGGGAGAGAGGAGGGAGGGGGTGATTTTGTTATGCAAACATACATCATGTGTGAAAGCTGTATAAATAATATGTAAACTAATGGTTTGTAAGGAGTGATGAAACAAACTGTAACTTTTTCATAAAAGTGTCCGAGACATTGATTTATTCAATTGTCATAATTATTATTAATTAAACGTTTATTTATTTTTACTATAATTTCGTACTAATTATATACATAAATCGTTAAAAAATAACTAATTTTATTAAGAAATTATTAATAAACCTTGGAATTTTTTTTGAATCTGAAACATAAACTGAAATACGGTTGATAATAATATATTATTCTAACAAAGTATACACAAAAATTAATAATATTGTTGTAAAAAAACACAAAAAGAAAAAACATGTAATCGTTTAAGTATATTGTGTATTAGCATTTTATTACGTAATCAATTGCTCAAACAGGGGTATTATAGAGTAGACTAAGTTTACATACAATGAACTTCAAAATCATTTGATATTTTTATAGAAAATGTCAGAATTTTTGTTACTCAATCTCCGTATGACATTTTTTCTTAATTGGAATCGTCAAGTTTAACTTTATAAGTTTATGATGTAATAACCATTACTAAAATGAAAGCGGCGCATATATGTTTCCTTCTAAATTTGCCAAAAAATACATTTTTGGAGTAGAACTTATTTTGATCAATTCTAAACACTATTTGTGCAGTAGATGCCACAAAATTAACTTTTTAATAATGAAAGTGTTCGTTATGATAAAGTTGTATCGGCATCAACCGACGAAAGAATATATTTATCAAAAAACTTAAAGTAACAATTTTAGACAAATGCTTACGTTATTGATGCTACACCTAGCGACCATTTATAATATATATATAATATATAATGTTAAAAATTAACAAATGGCTAATGTGTTGAAATTTCATGTAAATGAATGGAAAGATCACGGAATTATAGTCAATTAAAATTGTCGATCATTTCTGCCCAAAAATTTCTTTATTTCTTGACTTGTATACTAGTTATGCACATAATAAACAAGCTGATCTATTGTTACTCCTACGTAAGTCGAAACAAAATTTGAATTACGATTTATTATTTTTAATTTAGTATTCAGCTGTTTAACATCAGTTAAGTTAAGTTACAGATTAAACTTATTCGACAGATTCAGCAAAAACGCAGATATAAACATATGAGCAATGCTTGAAATAATGTGTTTCATATTTAGTCGGGTGGCAGAATGGGGATTTTTTGCCTAAGTGTGTTTTGGCGTACATACAATGTTTTATTGGTGATTCTGGT
>JAUZND010092421.1:0-14559 GCA_034780555.1 Coelogynopora nodosa | reverse complement strand
GGGGGTATGGTCTATTTTTAGCCATGACTCACAAATCTATTTATAACTGCGGTCGAATCCACTCTTCCTATACTACTCTTAGCAACTTGTTTTTAAGCCGACCTTGAAAACTAGTTTTATATTCTTCAGGTTTTTCCTCCAAAGCCTACAAGGTTATTAATAGCTATATCAGTTCATTTGCAATACCGACACATACCGCGTCAAGGTATGCTTTGTATAATTTTTTTAACCACATGTTTCATATTTTAAAAATTAATTTAATATTATATATTATAAGATATAAAAAAGTTTAAGTGTTTATTTCGGATTAAAAACTATAAATTGCGACGAGAATGAAACAGTCAATAATATTTAAAGCAAAATTAAGGGATGATACTATCTTTTAAGTAAAAGCAGTATTGTTGTATTGTGTTATATAATAATACATTTAATATAATTTAAAGAAATTATCATATTTATTGCAACATTAAGACATAAACAATTAAATTTTAAATAAGAGGGTTTTATAGTAATCTGTATAATTTTGTTCATCAAGATTTTCCCTTTTGCTATAAGGTTAAACTGGTGGAGTTATGTTTATTAAATAAAATAGTGTCTGCACTATTTTATTCTGTTAAAAGTAAGTTATAGGTATATATATATATTGAAAACAGTAAAATTAAAAATAGTAATATTTATTAATAGCATTAAAAATATTGTTATATTCTAATCTATTAGTATTAAATAGAAGTATACAAGTTAAAATTAAATATCTATATTATGCAGTTTGTATTTGAAAGTATTTTATTTAGGAAGTATGATTGTACTTTATTTTTTAATATGAATAAAATATTCAAGATAGCATGTGAAAATGGTATATGGTCAAAACAAAATATAATGCAGCAAGTATTCACAAAAATAATTAAAATAAAATGGATTAATTAACTTTAATGGACTTTAATTAACATATGTTTATGTATATGGTATATACTTTAATATATACTATATATGGGTATAATTATGGTTTTATTATTGTTCACAGTCAAAACATACACTTATAGTTAAAAATTTACCCAGGTCAAAATAAGTATTGTTATATTTATAACCCATTATGCCTATGGCTATGGCTGTTCGTTATGGTGTTGAATTTTAATACATAACAAATTAAAAATATATTTCTAAAAGACATACAAAAGACATACTGAAATATATATATAAATTATATTATACATTTTACAGTCTGTCTTCAATGACAATTATAAGTTGGTACTATTTGCTGTGTGATCACAGATACACATGTACTACATGTAAATGTAATTCAGATGCACATATAATTTAACTATTACAGTATGACCCCCATGCATATTACAACTACAAGACCCACATGTATAATTTAACTATTTACGGTGTGACTGCACTACAATATGCTTGTATAATTTAGTTATTTACAGTACAATCATACTGAAAGAAGCTTATATAATTGAACTGTTTGTAATGCAAGTTTAATATTCAGAATTATATTAAAGTATGGGACAGCAATATAAATTAGCATGTATACATTTTATATTATTATCATGTTAAGTAGTGCTATAAATGCCACTATAGTATTTATTTAATATATATTTTTATTTATTTCCAATGGAGATTATACTTTTTATGAAAATTTTATGTTATTGTTAGTTTAAATTACAACTTATAAGTAAAAAATAATGCCTATGCCAAGGATTACATGTCAAAACATCACAAAAATGTCACCAAAATTGACAGATTCTGTTATTCATCTATGTTATATGGATGAATAACAGAATCTGTCAAATTTTTTTTTTATCCTGAGTATATGGGCCATATACTCAGAAGGATAAATTATGGCATATAGTCAGAAGGATGATTTTATTTTCAATTATTTGTTCCTCCAATAAATATATTGGTTCAAATAAATAACTTTTATACAATTTCATAAAAATTCATAAATAAAAAAATAAATTTTAATACAAACATTTGTTGGTTAATATTCACATTAATATAGTTTTTAAATGGATAAATAATTCATCCCTTTAGATGGCCAAATTTCAATATCATTTTTATTTTTTATTTATTTTTTCATGATGACATTATGTCATGGAGATGTTTTATAGTGACATCATGCCAAGTATCTTATAATGTAAAAGCTAATTTATAATTTCAGTAAATAGAATTACTTACCAGAAATACTTAATGAAAATTTAATATAAATATTATAATATAAAAACAAATGTTTCCAAGTAAATTATTTGACATAGTTATTATACTTCCATATTAATACTCAATGAAAATTTAGTACAAATATTATAATTATTTTATAAAAAAAATATGTTTTCAAGTAAATTGTTTTATGTACTTCTTAATCTTATACTTCTGGCAGCCATCAAAATAATTGCTATTTTATAATTCTGACAAATGGAATTTTTAAATATTTACATACTTACACAATGGTTAATACTCAATGAAAATTTAATTTAAAAAATATTAAAATTTTATTATAAAAAATTATGTTTCCAAGTAAATTTTGTCAGGGTGCCCTTGCTGCTGAAATTTTCTGGAATTTAGATTCTTGAGAAGTTACAGAATTTTAAGATTTTGTCAAAAGTCATGGGTTATGTATTCAGAGATTAGGACTTAATAGAACTGCAGGGAATTAAGCTTCCCGGGTTTGCTGAGCTGCCATTAGGTAGCTGTCTTATTGCTAAATGTTGCCAAATGTTGTATTGTTTTATTTGCATGTCTTTGTACATCTTAAATTTTTGTATATATGTTTTTCATTTATTTGATTTTATACTTTACATTTTAGCTATATTGGTTTGACAATAAATGTCATTATTAAAGCCACATTGTGTTTTTGGAGATGATTAGCTGGAGTTACCTCAATTTTGTGAATAGTTTCAGAAGAAAAATGAACTAACTTGTACATATTGCTGTATGGATATTTCTTTGAGTAATGCCTTAAAGAGTCATCCAAAGGGTGAGAAAAATATTGAAATGTCAAAGGTTAAATCTACAGAAGTACAAATGTCTATGAATATCTTTACAACAAACTAGGATCATCTTGAACACCTGGAACTTTACCTTCAAATGAATCAGCTAATGCTGTTTCAATAGCTGAACTTATTTGGTGCCTTAAATAATCAGTATCACACTATTCTTTTCATTAATTTAATTCTAGTGATTTGTCAAGCATTTTTCCACTGATGTTTTCAGATAGTGAGATAGCATCTGAATTTTCTAAGTCTTATGACAAAATTTCCTATAAAATAAATTTAGGACTGTATCCCATCATGCATCATATAATCTCATTACTTCAAAAAGTAAAGCATTTTGCAATCTATTTTTATGAATCATTAAATTATGTTGTCTAAGAGTAACAAATGGTCATACATGTTTGATTCTGGGATAATATGAAGCAAAAAGTTGTCGCAAAATTGTTGGATAAATTTGTAGGTTCTATAAGCGAGTTGCATAATAATTTTTTTTACAACTGAGCATGGATGGCCTAATAATGTTAATTGGGCGTTTATAAAATTATTTAAAAATGAATTTGATCCTAGTGATTTAAAATTAATTGAAAATGGAAATTTTTCAATATGCATACTAAACAATGCATGGAAGATAGGTGCGACAGTTTCTAGGTTGAATTTTAAATGGTTACTACAATGTTATTTGTTGTTTCATGACTCACCAGCCAGACTGGAAGACTACTGACACACTGTTGGAGTTGTTATAATTGAACATGGTAAAATCGGATTTAATTAGAGTAGAATAGAGTGAAACTGGAGTTCATTAGATCAGAAAAATTATAATGGAATCGGAGTTAGTGATTAATGACAACATTTCCTATATTTATTGTAACTGCATTCAGGGAATATAGGATAGGTTATAGGATGGACCATGCCCCATGTAGATTCTTAGATCAATGGGATGGACCATATATCTGAAACACAAGAAAATTATATAATATAAATGGTTGATATAATAATTCTAAATAAATAGATGTAGTAAGTGACAAATAGGTAATAAACTAAATATATTTGCTATTCTTATAGCAGCCATCAAAATAACTAAACTTTTATAATTTTGGCAACTTTTATATTATAATTTCCTTAAAAAAGTAATTTTTTATAACATAGTTATAATATTTGTAATAATTTTTCATTGAGTAATTAATGTGTAAGTATATTATAATATAAGTATGTTCAGTAATTATAAAATTGTTGTTATTTTGACAGCAGCTGGAAGTCTAACAATTATGTAAAATAAACTAAAAATATATATTAATCAGCACTGGCTTTTATTTCAGGCACTTGATATCAGAATCGATTTTTGTAGAATTGGAATTATATTATTCAGAATCAGTATCTGGTTTTATTCAAGTAATTGGGCATGGGCATCAGTTTTTTATAGAATCAGTATCGGTTTTTACTTATAGCCATTAGTGGTTTATCATATACATTATGAAAAAAATTGAACTGCACTACAAATAGATTTTACCACATTATATTTTGTTTTTATACCTTTTATAATCTAACTGATTAAAGATTATCTAGAGATTATCTATTTTATAATTGCTTTTTAAAATGTAGTTTTAAGAGTTATATTTAGTCAATTTATTTGTAAAAAATGAATTTAATTTTAATTTTTAGTATTTAAAATTAGTAAAAATTAATGTTCATAATTATTCTTGACCTGTAAAGTATGTTTTTACTGACAAAGAACAAGACCTGTACATTTTGACTAACCTGCCAAGGTATGTTTTGACCTGAGACCATGGCTTATAACCGAAGGCATGCTTATACATAAAATGTACGTAATAATTTAATAGTGTATATCTTTTATATGTATACATTAATTTGTAATGTATTCAATGTTTCTTTTATTTCAAATTAATAAATGGTTACTGTATTTCTTTATATAACTCATTATTTACCAGTCATTTTTACCTACAACTATGGTTATGTTTTGACTTGGGTACATTTTGACCAGTGTATGTTTTGACTGTAAACCATGAAAATATTGTATGCTATTTATATTTATAAATTGTATGGATAATTGTTTATGACTATAGTAGCTTATGCATAATTTAGTTAATAGTTTTAAAAATATAGAAATAATAAAAAGAAAAACACAACAAATAAAGTAAAAATTTATCCTTGTATCTGCTACAACATATTGGAAATTTAAGTTAAATAACTATTTTTCTGTTTGGGTTACAAGGCTGATATTTCACAGCTCCCCAGGCAGATTTATTTTCTGTATACTGTAGGCCTAGTAATGAGAAAAAGCGAACATAAAATCAATGGAAAACAGGCATTTATTTCATTGGAAAATCGATTTATTGATGGATTCAGCAATGTTGTTTCATTGAACGATGCGTTTGTCATGAAATTATTATAAATATAGAGAGACATTGAAAATTGGTAACACAATATGTCATGCATTTCATATTTATGCTACATGGACATATAATACATGATGTATGTGTAGCGAATAGTCGTATACCTTGTACCACCAATTCACTTTCGAATTCTGGCGAAATTCCATGAAAACGCTCGTCAATCTTTTCTGTTTGATACTCTTTCCTTGATCGTGTTCATCTTCATCCCTGTCTCTGTCAGGATTTCGTCCATCCCGTGATACCGCAGTCTGCCTCTTCTCCTGCTGCCCTCGGATAAAACCAGTCATAATTATTTTTTCTAGACTGTTAGAGCGCATGATATGGCCAAAGTATGGAAGTTTTAGGCGAAGTATTTCTGAGTTGAGTGGGAAAGGATTTTGGCCCTTATTGAGAACCTTGGAGTTAGTAATGTGGTTAGTCCATAAAATACAGAGAATGAAACCAGCACCAAAACTCCAACAAGTCAATGCCTTTCTTCCTCTGCTTTGCGCATAGTCCAGGTTTCAGAGACGTAGGTGACAATGGGGAAAACAAGCGTCTTTAGAAGTCGGGTTTTGGTCGTCACTATAAGGTGGTTTTCTATCTAAATATTCTGCAGCTTGTGCATGGCTGACTTCCCCAGGATGATTCATCTTTTGATTTCTTTCGCGCCATCGCCTTTACCGTCGATGGCTTTGTTATTTAGATAAGCGTTAGACATGCTTTTTGTCTTACTACTTATTACTAACGTTGAATTGGAGACCGAATTCATTGCATTATGTTTTGACAGCTTGAACTATCTTTTCAATATATTTTTTTGCAGATGTCGACGGTGTCATTTCGTAGCGCCGGTTTGAGATGGTTAAACCACCTATTTTGAATCCTATTGATTTGTTATGAAGAACGTTTATTATGATAATTTCGGCATACGGGTTGAATAAACAAGGTGATAGAATGCAACCTTGTCAAAGTCTTTTGCCTATTTTGAACCAATCGCATCACCTTCTGGAACTCTGCATTAAGTTTCCTATACATTTCGGCACCACCAATGTTGTTACGATTGTTTTTTGCAGTTTTCCTCTTGTCTGCAATAAGAATGGCTGCTTCATCAATCCAGGGGGTCTGTTTGCCATTTTTCTTCCTTTGTATGTGCGTTTTGGCTGTACTGATGATCGACTTGGTATGCTTTAGTTCTGTAATTCGGTAATTTATCCACTGAATGCACTGGGTGTATTTTGCACATCGAATCTCAGTGGCGAAGGTTGTCTTGATATTTTCCCCTTAAACTATTCTTATTCCAGGCTGCACAACAATGTCTCTCCAGCCGCCATCGACACCGACTCTCGTCCTGGATGAGCGGCCCGCTGGGGAGTATGTCCCTACGTTGGATGAGGTCGTCGAGTATGCCCGATCGATCGGTATCGATCCGGAGGTGGAGCCGGCACTGCTGGGCATCGCTCAGGAGGGGATCCAGGCCTCCCTGCCCGCTGATTGGCTGGCGTGTCAGGTGAGCGAATAAGTAGTGAACAAACCTAAGAGACTTATAATCGAGCAATCATTTTCTAAAAAGTGCCTCAATTATACAAAATAAAATCTGATAAAAAGTCTAAAAATTCTTAATATAAATTTACGTGTCTGATTATGTCAATGTAAAATATGTATATCGAATATTTTTTAAATTATTATTTCGTCAACATTGGGAAGACTGTTCATGAGGACCATTAAAAAATTTTGCATTGTGATTATCATAATTCCTGCACTAAGCTATGAAATGAACGCAGGAAAACACTTAATAAAATTATAATTGAGCTCTGAAACTTAGAATTTGAAACACTACTGTTACACTGATGACAATTCTTCTCTCCAGACATCAACCGAGGACATCTACTACTTCCACAAACCAACTGGAACCAGCCAATGGGACCATCCTTGCGATGACTCATTCCGGCAGCGTGTCGACGAGGCGAGAACTGGAACCAATCAGAATGAAAAAGACAACCTCAACCAAGATGAAGACGACAATGATGACGTGGAATCGGACGTGGAATCGATTGCCACCCAACACGAGGAGCTGCCCTTCCCAGTAGCCAAGGCAACGGGCCACAAACACCATCCTCAGCTGGCGGCCACACGGGAAGCTTTGCTGCGCGATACCGCCGATCGATTGGGTAAACTGAGTGAGCGTGTGGGCAGTGAGTTGACCCGGCGGGAGTGGTTGCGTGGCAACAGCACTGTGGACGTCAAGGCCAAGTTTGAGGCGGAGCGACGCGCCCTACAGCGAGAGTGTGAGGCGGCTTTGATGATGGTGCACGAGGACTGTCTGGCTGCTGTGGAGAGAGAGAGAGAGGCGTGTTCTCGGGCGCTGGCCAGGATGAGGAGGAGGTTCCGCGAGATTAGGAGGGCTGAGATGGAGGACTTCTTCCTGGACCTGGAGTTCACCAAGGCGAGTGTCGCTCTCAGTTGTCTAGATGCTGGGCATGATGTGATTGGCCAGGATTCTCTCGGAGGTGATGTGATTGGCCAGGATGCTGTCGGACGTGATGTGATTGGCCAGGATACTCTCGGACGTGATGTGATTGGCCAAGATACTGCCAGACGTGATGTGATTGGCCAGAATGCTGCCAGACGTGATGTGATTGGCCAGAATGCTGCCAGACGTGATGTGATTGGCCAGGATGCTTTCGGACTTGATTTAATTGATCAGGAGATTAGGAGCAGTTTAATTGGCCAAGCAACCTCCAGTGGCAATATAACTAGTCAAGATACTTCTAGGAGCAAGTTAATAGGCGAAACAGTTGAGAGTGCTACAAACTCGGTCAATGAAAACAACACTCCCAAGTCCGATCTTCCGTACGACGGTGCCAACGATAGTGGCCAGAGAATGCAGCCGGCAGCCCTGTCCACGTCTGTAGCCACCTCCTCCGTTCTTATCGGGCGTCCGTTGACCTCCTCGACACTGATTGGCCAATCGTCCTCCTCTGATAGTCAACAGCTGCGAGCGGAGAATGACTGGCTCGCTGGACGGATTGCAAAGATCAAGTTCCTCTATCGCGAGTATCGCAATCGTCAGCGCGAGGTCCAATATACTTTGTCCACTCTGTCCGATGACGTCGGAAGTGGTGACGTTAGAACCTCTTGGATGCGATCCGATGATGGCTACTGCAGCTTCTCGCCCACTGAGCCTGAGCCGTCGTTGTCCTGGTTGCCAACGTCGGAAGAGCTGCGGTAAGTAGTGTTGCTATGGCCGGGTTATGCGGTTGTTGACGTTAGTAACAGTGGGTTTAGGGAATGGCGTATTTTTAAATTGTGCTGGAAATATGTATGTCTTGAAACGTTTATGAAACTGCTAGAATTTGGTTTCGTTATATAACCCCTACGAACCCTTGTTGAAGATATATATATACTGCCAGTGGATTATATAGATGTTGTTCTATTTTTATCATCATTAAAATATTTTCGTAATTCTAAATCATATTAATCTATACAGTTCATATTTTCTAAACTAGCGTAAACATTATTTTTAATGTTCGACAAAAAACTATCGAATAATTATCCAACCACTAACGATATATATTGATTAGATTTCAACTTTCATTAAATAGCACAAACAAAACGTTTATTTTAGATTTACAATGTAACTTCGCAGATTACCGTCTACCTCCTTATTGGTAAAAGTTTAAAGGATACATTTTAATGTTTTTACTTTTAGTGAAAACAATAGCATTATATGTATATATATTATATTATGAGGGTATTTTGATTTTGAAATTAAATAGTTACCATAGAGAACGACAGATTGAAGCTTCTGTTTCGATCTATATTATCGATTGTGACTTCTCCCTCTCTACGTTACCATAGAGAACGACAGATTGAAGCTTCTGTTTCGATCTATATTATCGATTGTGACTTCTCCCTCTACGATTTATATTCTTTTTTTTACTCTTGTGAGGAGTAAGAGAAAGTTATTTGACTATATATATATATATATATAATTACTAATAATGTGTCGTAAATTAATATGTTATGTGTATATTATAATCGGACGCAATTCCATAGTGATTAATCATAACAGACAAACACACAGTAGTCAATCGATAATAATTAATTTGTAAAATTGAATAAATGAAAATTAATCTTGTACTCCACTATTGTATTCATACTTTTTAGATCGAATAATGAACGCTGGACATCCTTCCTGTCAAATTTGAAGCTCAAATATTTCTCCTCATCTTAACTTGCGCTTGTATGCCCTCGTTTTTTTACATTATTCTTCTCAATTCATGTACTACTTACATGTTGCTCTAAATTTGTGCTATATCGCATTTACGCTACTGTCTTGTACACACCCTAACTTCTGTCGATTTATTAGACTAATTTCAACATGCACTGACTTTTTATCCAGTCTGTATCTGTGGCATTTCTATTATTGTATCTTTTTATTTTCTCTTATTCAAAGTTCGCTGTTTTGTCTTCCCTCTTTTATAATGCATTACCTTTTTACATTATCGTATGTTTACAGCATTTATTATACTGTTTTATACTATGTATTTACTCAATATTACTTATTTTAAAAATGAGTAGTACCACATGTTAATAGTTAATTTACTTAATAATTATGAAAGTATTTCTTGTGTATTAAGTTTATTTATGCCAGTATTTTATCTTTCTTTATCTACTATTTGATTTGTACACTATTTTGCATGCTTTTTTAAACGTATTTGTTTTCCCATTATTAATATATTTATTTGATTTTAACTTTTTGTTATACAATATTTAAATAGCGTATGTTACAGTACATGTTTGTTAAAATAAGATGTCTTAGTGAGGATTACTATCCTTATAATAGCTGTCAAATTGACTTTCGTAATACACTAATAATAGGTTGGCTCATTTAGAGGCAGATCGGATTACACTATGCGGAAACAATATATTTGAAAGTAATTATCCTTAGAAGAGTTCAAAGAAGGTGTCAAATTGTGTTTGATCATTTAGTACTCAGAATATTGAACAGGAAACTTGTAATACTTTCTTGAGTAAGGCGATGAAGCAGGTTACAGGAAACTTGTAATACTTTCTTGAGTAAGGCGATGCTACAAACTATTCCAAAATATATTTTAGAAGAATTTTTTTACAATTAATTATATTTACTATTCAACTATAAACTCTAATTTTTTTATTAGTCCATTTTTCCGTACAGATTAATCCGATGGAGCGATCATAGCATATTATATCACAACATTATTTAAATAAAATTTTTACTAATTACAAGTAAGCATATGATATAAACATGGGATATGATATAAGGAGTGATGTAGTCAGAAATATTTTTAGTAGTACGCAATATAATTAGGGAAGTTAAAAAGTTTTAAAATTCTTATAAAAAAAGTGTGCTACAGGTTTTATTTTTATGACAATTAATTTACAAACAGATAAAAATGTAGTAAGCTATAATATGTTATTTTTAGCGACCAGCAATTAATCGATTTCCATGATATCTAATTAGACTAGTACTAAACATAATTACAAAGTTTCAACTGTTTTTTTGAGCATAACGAAAGGGGCGCTGCAATTTCACGAGGCCAATTTTTAGGATTAATTAGTACGCATTTGCTTAGCTATTGCGTATCTATGAAGCTACGCTCCTGATAAGGGTGCCTGTTCATTGATACAGTACAGTCAACAAATCCATATCAGAAAGATATTTAATGGATACTTTGCAATTAGTATCGAATTACAAGAAATGAGTACGAATTAAATTAATATTGATTAAATATGTAAACGCCCCTAGTGCAGAACTAACAATTAAGCTAACTGCCAATTAATTTGGGAGTTAACTGCCAACTCTGGAGTGCAGAAATATATTTTTTAATTAATTGGCAATTATATTTTATAATGCATAATTTATTTGCCAATAGTTGAATTTTAAGATGTACATTATATAACCAAAAGGAAATTGAGAGTTGGCTCCATAAGATTATATATGCTATTTACTACATTATACGCCATTAGTGGTTTGCTTTTGATAAATTTTGACATGGATGTAATTAATATGATTGGGTTATTGAGAGATGGCATTAATTTGTTGAATTTTTACTCCGCTGATGAATTTCGTATGTACACGGTTTACTAGACTTCGAACAAAATTCGGGATAATTGAAAACGTAACTGATAAAACCTATCCACTCTCTTACCAATACATATTTTATCCCGTAGTTTAGCTGATTATTCGTCGGGTACATTTTTTGGAATATAGTTGCAGATTTGATCGGAATGCTCCGAACGACTGGTGAAGCTAAAAAAACATCCTGTAGAGCCGTTATCTCTTACGCGGTGCTATACAATTTTCTAACAATCCAGAATAACTTTTCTGGTGGGAATATTCCCATCGATATGCTTGATGCTGAAGCACAATTATTACGCATAACAACTGAAATTTGCAATTTTTATTTCAATGTTATACATTTTCAATTGACAGGAATAATGTAATTAATAATATTAATTCCCATAATTATCAGCAAAATTTCTACTTTACATATTTTACCTTTTAAAATTATTAGTCAACAACATTTCCCCGTCCCTCCTCCCCCATCAAATTCAATTCCAAATTACTAGTTAGCTGAAAATGGTCAACAATTTTCAAAATCAGCTTATTTTTCACTTGTAATAAAAATGACATTTAATAAAATTTAAATGACTCTCATTTGAGTTTGATAAGGCCGATTTCCACGGTTTTCAATTTTCGTAAGTTTCACAACTTTGGAAAACAAAGTTGGTCAAGAATCGATGGGCTAACCCACTAGACTGGACTTCCTCATCATCGTCCGTCAACTTCCTCCATGGGATCATTTGATGTGCTGCCAATAAGACTAACTGCATCCAACTGCACTAATGGCATCCATTGCAGATGATGGTGGCGGGCCCACCTTCTGACACTAAGCTGGAACGCGGATATGCGCGTAGTCTTTTTTTGTTTTCTTTCGGATATTTAGCCAAAGCACTTTTATCAATAGATATCTATACCTACTCTATAATATCTTCTACAATAAATATCTACGCTTGTATCTGTTTAATTAATTTTATTTATTCTCCAGAATATTTCCATATAATATTCTAAATCGCGTATAGTTTTCATGAGACGGTGCCTTTCCTCGCTCAAAATATTTAAACTGTCAAAAATAACATTAATTTCAATCTATGTAAATACAATTCTAGCAGAAAGAAAAGATTGCAATAAACACGCTCAATATGCTGATCGAATTAAAGACATGTCACTCTGATTAATTTAATTGATTGACTTGTAATGTGCTTTTGATTTGATTCCGGATAAACAGCAATCACATTGATTCCTATTTAGGAATGTGAAACGTATTCAAAGAGATTATTTTTAAACCACAAACTACACTAATATACAGTACATATAGGTACGCTATTCCAGAGTAAATACAGTGACCGCAGTACATTTCCCAAGTGAACAAAATCTAGAATGGATACAGTCAAAGGCAACGCTTCAACTATAGCCTATACGTACCTCGACGTGTTCATAATGCGGCTACCAGCAAATAATAATCAATATTATAGGATTGCTCCACTTCTAGTACATATTATTATATTGTGAGACATGTCACCTCTCCTTCTCCTGCTTGTAACAGTTCCCTAGCCCACCTCAACCCAGGAATGTGAGTAACAGGAGTGGCAGCAAACAGATGACATCATTGCGGCCATCAAGAACAGTAGCAGGAGTGGCGTCGTGTGACGGCAGGTGACATCATTGTGGCCATCAAGAACAGTAGCAGGAGTGGCGTCGTGTGACGACAGATGACATCATTGCGTCCAGCAAGAACAGCGTAATCAACTACAAAGCTAACAACGTGATCCATAGATAATTGTAACCTATAACTCTATAGTTACTTAAACAGTAAATATCTAGGCTTGTATCTGTTTAATTAATTTTACTTATTCACCAGAATATTTCCATATTCCAAATCGCATATAATTTAAATGAGACGGTTCCTTTCCTCGCTAAAAGAATTATACGTTATAACTCGCACAATGTTGTCATCCATTAAAATTTTTTTATATGTGGAGGTAAAATGCCAAGCGCAGAGCATACACCGATTTTCAAATGGATAGAAACATTATTTAACTAATTAATTAAAATAATAATTTATTCTATGCATATATTATAAAGCCTACTTTATAATGCATAGATATGCTAATAAAGTTAACCTTTATAATGCATGGAGAATACTTTATATAGCATGGAGAATTTTTTCCGTTCAAATTCGTCCTACTGCCAGAAAATACACGTATAATAAATAAATTCAAATTTATCCACAGATATTGATTTGCATAGAATGAGCGTTTTCGAAAAGTAGAATCGGTAGAATCGCTCCAAATCTCAGGAATCGCTAAACTTTCTGCATGACCGATTCTTTAGTCGCTCTTTAATTTGATATAGAGCATTAAAACAATAAACCTATTTTTTAAGCGTATATAATATTAAAATTGAATAATATAGTTAATAACTCTTTCAATATGTAATAAAATGTAGCAGTTAATGAATGAATTAAAATTAATTAATTAAATCATTATAAAACATAACATTCACCAACAAAGTAAATAACATTAAAAATTTTTATTTAAATTAATTATATTCATACTAGTAATAATTATATTGAAATGATTGGAGATTATGAATTCTTTGAATATATTGTATAATAAAATAATTTATCAAGCGCATAATATTATGATTAATAACACTTTGAATATATAATAAAATACAGCAGTTAATAAATTAGTTATTATTAAACATACCATTCATGAACAAAGGAAATAATTTTAAAACAATTGATTAATTTATATTAATTTTATTTATATCAGTAATAATTCTATTGAGATGATTGGAGATTAGAAGTCATACATATATACTACAATTTTTTTTTTAAGCTAAATAAAATAATTAGCATAATAGTTATTATAAAATAACGGTTATTCAGTATATTTAATTAATAAACGCCTTCGATTTCCGTATAATATACGGAAATTTCAACAATATATATCTTAAAAGCCTTTACTTTTATTTAATTATGTAGCTTGATGATAAATTATATAAATAAAAAATTACAACCAACAATCATGATACTTATGAATGCATGCAGCGTCTTGTGTTATTAAAT
>JAUZND010092420.1:0-14560 GCA_034780555.1 Coelogynopora nodosa | reverse complement strand
TTAGAGATTTACCAGGTAAACCTCATTTAAATTGTAAATCTTAGAGATTTCCACACTGAACCCTCTGGTCCGCCATATGCAAGTCGCCTAAATGTCGCTCTTGGAGGAACCACAGGCACCCTGCCACATTATTTTCGTCCTTTTTGGACTATATAAAAATATGTTGATCCTAGTAAGTTGCTCAAACACGATATATTAACCCTCTATAAAAATAAAAATTTTAACTTTTAAAATTGAAAATTAACAATAAATATTTATCGATATTAAAAAAAATTACACCAATAATAAATTTTTATGTCTTTTACTAATATTTTTGTAATTTAATCAGTAATTTAAATAATTTTTGACCACTTTTTAAAGTGAAAAACCTTCCCCTTCATCAAATCAATTTTTCGCATATTTTATTTTTTCATACCAATGTTGTCTTGATTTAATATTTGTAAAATAACATATAAATTCTCAAAAATAAAATTTTCATTTTTTTATTTAGTGGTTTAAGCAACTATCTAGAATCAACATATTTTTTTATGTGGATAAAAAACAAAATATATAATCAACATGAAATCATTTATCTAGTAATAAATATATAAGTTTAAACTTTCCAAAAGTCATATTGAAATATTACAAGTTATAGAGTATATATTAAATTGAAATAGTGTTATGATAAAGTCAAAAAAGTATTCATTATTTTTATGTGACTATTTTAAAATGAAGCTGAATTCAACTAACTTCAAAAAAATAATTGAGATTCAATTAAGTTACTTTCAATTGACAAAAGTGTATCTAAAATGTAGGCATATCACCACAATGCGACCAATCATATCGACCAATTGAAACACTCTTTTTTATAGTTATTAATTTTATAATAATATATAATTTATATAATATATAATTATATAAATAATAATATAAATTTTTGTATAGTTAACTCGTTGCTGATTTGAATCATTGAACAATTAAAAATAATTATGCAAATTGACAATACTTGCTTCAACGTTCATTGCAGAGTTATGTTATTATTTTTTGACAACGTGAAAAATAGAGTTCTGATTGACTGATTATTTTCAATATTATTGGTATTTTATATGGTGAGGTTATACTTAGTATACTAAGTTTTTGTAAAAGTTAGACCACATCAAAAATAATCCATATCAAAAAGAAACGTGTGGTCCTCAATGGTATTAAAAAACTGTTAATATATATATAATCCTATTTTAATATTTTAAATTTATGACTTCAATTTATAGGTTTGCAATCACAGCACAGATATCCCTGTACACCCCCTCATTTATCGATAAAAATAAAGGTCTATCATGAACTAATTAGGATTATTTTTTAACAATAATTATTTTAAATTACTTTAATATTTATTTAATAATTAATTACTTTAGTAATTACTTTATAATTAATTACTTAATAATTAATTACTTTAATAAAAAATGTGGACTTAATATGCGCTCCACCTTCCACCAAAAATACGATTAGTATCCCGAAACGTCGCTGTCGTCCTAAATGTGTGCTGTTTGTTTGAATATTTGTATAGCCTATAATTTCAATATGTATTAGGCCTACATTGAATAATTGTTATATTGCGAAGTTCAAGTAATTTATGAATAAAATATGCACAGATTTAAAAGAAAACTTTTAGTAAAAAGAGAGAGTATTTTAATTAGCGTAACGACAAACCATTTTCTTAAAATGGTGGTAAATGCCAAATGCTTGATTTTATTTACGTTTCCTGCTTCACTTTATAGAATGTATGGAGTATACTTTAGAACGGGGAACAATAAACATTCTTTTATTTTTTGTCCTTTATCGTAATTACACAGATCTTAAATTACTTAAAAAGACTGAATATCATTTTCATTCTCCACTCAACAGGTAATTGTAGTTTGTGTTTGGAAGTACCGTTGATCGCCGATTCTATTCAAGTGTATATTGCTGGTAAGTAACAATAATTATAATAATAATTAAAATAATAATATGCGTCATTTCAGAAAATAGGAATCAAAACATATTATAAGAAAAACAGTATGTGATACGGTACGTACTTTACAAAAAGAATATAAACTTGAATAGGAAAAGGAAGGTGGAATAGAAAACAGGACATCCGAGATTTAAAAATTTGGATGAATTTGGGGCACTGAGGAATATACAAGGTGACCCAAAATATGCACGACAGTTTAATTTTCATATACCTATTATTATTTGTAAGTATATTGCACAACATTAAAATGTGTAAAAAATGTTCCTACCTGAGGTTAAAATAAGTGTTCGAATTGCAACCCAATGCAATCCCCACAAAGGTCCACTCTGCTGAAAGGACACTTTGACAGACTTTTCCATATAACTCGTTGTTATTGTCTACCACTGCAAGTTCACGGGTAATTGCTGCTTTCAAATTATCCAATGTTATTGGGTTTGAGGAATAAGCTCTATCTTTGATAGCACTCTCTCCATAGGAATAAATCCATCGGAGTCAAGTCCCACGATCGAGGTGCCCAATCAATCATTTGACGTCGACCAATGCATCCCGCTGGGGCATTTTCGTAAAGAAAATCGCGTACGATGTTGCCAAAATGAGGCGGAGCACCATCATGCATTAGCCATAAGTGATCACAATGATTAATTATTTTGAGTAGAGAAAAAACAAATACATATAACATTTCATGATAATTTCCAGCAGTTACTGTGCCTTCATAGAAGTAAGGTCCAATTATGCCTAGATGGGATATGGCGGCCCAGACACAGATACTCTGGCTTTTCATTTGCTTCTCAATTGTACTATGAGGATTAGTAGTATCATAATACACGCCATTATGTCTATTAAGAAAACAGTTGAGATTTAACATTGCTTCAGCTGTTTAGCTATACAATTTTGGGCACATATATGCAGCCTACGATTACTGTTGTCCTCTAATATTCCATAAACAAGCTGAGGACGGTAAGGTTTGTAACCATTAGTTCGAAGAATTATTTCTAATGATGAAAGAGGAGTGCATAGTTCTAGGCTTAATTTTCTACAACTTTTGTATTTAGGGCTTTTCTCGAGTTTCATAGCCACAAAATCTGCATTCTTATTTGAGTTACTGGATTGTGGCCTACCTGACCTGGTCATTTCGCTTACTTTGCCTGTATCATGAAAGCGATCTCTAATTTTGTAGATTGTGTTTCGATGTGGGGGAGGCTCTGCATAGTGTTGTCTCCAAGCGAGTTGAACAATATTAACATTTTCCGTCTTCCAGTATCGTTCGAAAACAAATACGCGTTGTTCGTGTGTTAATCTTTCAAAATTCATGCTCTACACATTAATGAAATAAAGTATTAGCTCCTCACTGCTGAGGATCCTAAGTCCCGCACCTTTTTAATTTTCTACAGTATCTTTTTAAATCAGCTTCTACTTTCGGTCCGTTTTGGTTTTGTGTCCTGGATAATGGCTTTAGTTAACATATAACCACTACAGGAATGACTTATCATCCTCTCATTTCCTAGGCCTGTGTTATAAGTACAAGTATAACTTAGTAGAATTCCTTAATTTCTTTCACTTTTGGTATTGATATCTTTTTGGCTGGTTTTCTTGAGTTTTTTCTAGGAAGTTATACTCTTGTTATTTCCAGTTCTATTAATTTCTCGGCTTTGCCTTTAGTGAATCTTTTTTGTCAGTTTTTTTGTTATATAGTTACCCTTTCTTTTGATTTATATTTTATTATTTCTGATTTATTTCTTTTCTTTCTATCTGGTGAGCTGATTTTGCCTGATGGTTCCAATCAATTCAATAGAAAATTAGTGAATATTAATTAATACATTTACGTTTCGGTTTAATATTAAGAATGAGATAATAACAACAAATAAATTGTGTATTATTATTTATTCATTATCTATTTAATTAACCATTATAATATAGTTAACTACACTAAAAGTTTATAATTAGAACAGAGAATTAAGTATATATTAGTCACATTACTCTGTCATAAATATTGCAAAAATATTTCAAACCAAAACTTCGACTTCTTAAAAAGTAAACCATATTTTTCTATCGTGTATATTACGTATAATAACCTTCTATCCTTCTTGATATTCACTTTATTAAATTGCATAAATACCTCAATCCACAATGGTAAAAAACATTGGTGATATTATTTATCACATTAGATGATTATTTTAGATCCAGATATATATATATTTTTACTTACAATAAACGATATCTCAAAATGAAATATTCGATTAATTCAATCATCAAGTACTAACAGACAGCTGTACCGATTAAATTGCCACTCGTCAGTATACTTTGATATATAGTAGGTTGACTAATCAAAGCTGCGTCCTAACGATCGATGAACGAGCACATTTAAAAAGGGGCTTTGGTGATAGTGGCTTCGTTCGCTGATCGATATGTCGCAGGATCGATATATTCTTTTTCGATGATGGGCAAAACCTCGAAACTGGTCTATAGTTGAATTAACCTGTTGATTACTACGTCTAACAAGATTGTCACATGTTAGCAAATCATTTCAGCATTTGGTGATTTATAATTATTTAACGCGAAAACATTTCACACTATACTATACTGAGAAGACATTTATTTAAAATACATTTAATACTGTTTGTAAAAAAACATTTAGAAAAATATTTCTCAAAATATATTGACAAATTTGAGGTTGAATTAAACCTACGATATTTCAGGCTTTATTGAAAACATAGGTGTCATAATTGAAAGCTTAATTATATATTACTATAATAACAGTTTTCATGAGTATAATAACATATTTCTAACATATAACTTCAAAATTACAAAAAGGGATATTTTTACAGAAAACTTATAAAAGAAGTAGTCATAAATATATTAAATATGTATCTACCAGATGCGATACCAGAAGAAACCGGAAATAACAGATTCACTTAAAAACATGTGAAGATTGAATTATTCAAAGTAAAATCAATAAATTAACCAACCACATAACATATTAATAAAACTAGACTAAGTCTATAAAAAGTACAACAATTTCAGTTTTTAAAATCAATTTTTAAAATCTTACCACTCCGGAAACTTATTCCATGGACTTTGCTTGATAACATCGCAATGCAAATGGGTTTCCAATCTTCCAATCTTGTAAGTAGTAAATGTGATTATTAATAGAGGATAACTAATAATCGTAATTAAATTTAATGAATAGACAGAAAAGTCATGTTTAGAGGAGAAGGATAGTCGAATAAAGCGCAGAATGCACCGTGATTCTTTCCTCCTCCCGTTAACACGCTCTTCACTTTCTTGCTATTGATTCCCACTTCGAAAGAGTAAGTTTAGTTGAGCCATATATACTATAGAGTACATACTAAAATAACAATACAACGACCAATTCCTTCCAAGTCCAGAAAAAGCGCGTCGCGCTCCCCTAGAAGAACAAGAGTAGGCCTACCTTCCCGACGACAAAAAAAGGGTACTCAGCGTTGTATTTCAAAATGGCACACACACATAACCGGAGAAAAGCATATTATAGTGTTCATTCCTCGCGTTCGACAGCTCTTCACAAGCAATTTATGGCTTCGACCAACAAGAGACGGGGTAGAGTCTCCGGAAAAGACATATTCTGTGTATGTGTTTGACTCATACGAAGTCATCTGTACGTATTATAGATATCCAATATACCGACTCAATTATGCAAACACTTTGAATTCCAATTGATCAGAGAGCAATTACTTTGAAATATGAGCATAAACCTGTGGAACTTTTAAATGCAGAATGTGTAGCATCCACTTATAAAGAAATAAGTGACAAGATTTTTCAGTTTTTAATATTTAAAAAAGGTATTCTTGATTAACTTCTATGCAGAAAAACTACAGGAAATACTATAATTATATAAAATCTGATATAATCAAGATCATGAGCTAACATTCTATTAAAAGAATTGACTTTCGCTGTATTACTGGTTTCCTGTATAAAACATCTATTGTTGACATTAATAACACTATTTAATTAGCTTAACACGGGGCCCCGGCAAAGCGTACTCATAAATTATATATTTTTAATAACATTATGAATATCCAAGATTAATTAAAATATGTTCCTACGTTCATAATTTTAAAATAGGCTTACTAAATCTGTTATTATCTGTCTTTGGGATTGAAAAATACCAAAAATACTGCTGTATCTTATTTAATACTTTTTTATATAATAATAATATTTGTCTGTCGACATATTTTGAAAAATATTGCACTGCACTGTACTTCGCTTGTCTGTTTCTTTGTTTTATGGCTTTGATAATTTCTGGTTACTTTTTAATTCTATTTTTGATTTGTGTTTTATGACGGTGTAGAAGAATTGAATTATAGAATAGAATGTGTGCATTTACTAATTTCGAATTCTGTACAATTTACTAAGTGATTCGATTTTCAGGAACACGGCTCAATATAGGACGAAAGTTTGCAATAATTTTATATAATAATATTTGATTAGGTGGCAACACAATAGCAATACGAATAATATCTAGTATTTTAATTTTGTTCCTTGTAAACTGTATATTAACCTGTTTATATTTTTAAGATAACAATTAAAAATATGTGAACTCAAATATATGTAGAAATATTGAAAGACTTAAATACAAATTCATTATAATTTTTTTTAAATAACCCGCTTTTAAAAATATAAAATATATTTAATATAATACTTTAAATAGATTTTACTGCATTTATTAGTAATAAAAAAACAACCTCATCTTTGTCACGTTACTAATCTGCAAGATTTTTTCAGTAAAATTTTTCAAAATGTAAATGATTGTAAACGTTAGAATACAACAATAAAGCCTTATAACTTATGCATGTTAAATATTATTATAAAATATGCTTTAATATAGGCTTTCTGATCAGAATCGATTTCAGCAATTAATAAAAATGAAATCTTTTTTCTTTTTACTTCTGATTACTGACAAAAATATAATAATATAAAATATTGCCTCATTTAAAATAATGACTTTATTTTACTTTTGAGCTGATGGCGAACCTTAACATTGCCTCATTTATTTTACAGAAATAAATAAGATAGAAAACAATAGCATCTCCATTCCGTCATATAGTTGATCCACAAATAAAATAGTTTTTAAATTAAAAGCTGATGCTATCAATTAAAAGATTACAATAACGGTCTAACAAATATATGTTCGTAAGAATGAAAAATTATAAACAAATATTAAAATTACAAATTATAACTTCAAATTAATTCTGAGGATATAAAAAGTAAACCCTTATTTCTATTAACCTAGTACCATTGAGAATAAACGCATAAAAAAGAACATTAAAATGTATATGAATATGGATATAATAAAATTGTAATAAATTAACGCTGAAGTTCATTAGGTACTGAAAAACAAATGATTTGTATTACCTATGCGGGTATTTAAATTGTATAAACAGATAGATACTATGTGAATCTTAACGTATTACAAACAAGAAAGTTTCCGTAGGTTAAACGCGTCACATTATATGAATAGTAAGTAGGCTTTAGGTGATAGATACACATTGGCTTCAAGTATTCAAAAGAGATGTGAGTTCACCGAACAGACCCGGCTAAATAATCAAAGCAAATAAATATGCACCAATGTAGGCCTAGGGCTATAAAACGTGTTTGGGGGTACTTGCTAGCGCATAGATAAGAGTTCGCTAGAATCCCTCGATCATTGTCCGTTACTCTACATTTTTAAAAACAATAATTATGCTGCTACTAATACTAGTGATTTCAGCCGCTCTCTGTAAGTACATTACATTATATAATGACCGAAATTTTAATAAAATATAAAAATTCTAAATAAAGGTAATGATTCCTATATATATATATATATATGAAAATGTATTTTGTGATTGAAAATCCGTGAAATGAAAATAAATGTTTAATTTTTTTACTTGAATACATAAAATGAGTAACGAATCAATAATGTTCAAACTATTTTATTAAATTAGTTTCGATTTTAAAAAAATATATAGCGAAGTGTGGGTTATCACTATATTACAGTATTATGCTATAGCTTATATTTATGATGTCAAAATATCGACTTATCAATACTTTCTACACATTCAAATAAACTTATTATATTTTAATTGTATATATGTACATGTATATGTGAATATGTAAATATGTAAATATGTAAATATGTACATGTATATATTTATATAGGATATTAGTTATTAGATTGTTGCATATTATATTCCAAGCTCCAATTAATAAAAAGTTTAAGTTTTTAATGAATGAAGTTAAAAAATTAATAATTTCAATAACTTTCAATGAAATGATATTATTTAATTTAAAATATAATTGATTAAGATAATATTTTAAAATAGTAAAACAAATTAAGTATTTAAAGTATAATATCGTAGTTAAAATAGAAAAATTGAGACTTAAGTAAATTATAACTATTTCGAAACAATACTACTCAATTTGAATTTATTTACACCTATATACCAAACTTCATTGAACATTCAGACTTCGTTGAACACTTTAATAATAGTTAGTACATATAATTATGTTAATAATTTCTTATTAATAGAACATTATTAACAGACATAAAGATAACCATTATGTCAGAGAATAATTGGCTAGCATTATTTTTAGGAAATACTAAAAAGTAAAGAAAATTATTTTAAAAAATAATCATTTTCGACAAAAAGAAATTATTTAAACAACCATTAAATCGATTTGGATAATTATTTCACCAATCAATACATATTAAAATTTGATATCAAATTTATTTGGAAATATAATGCACAAATTATAATGTTAAAAAGAAAATATGACGGCAAGATATTTACTATAAGTGGTGTGTTTATAACATTCTACAGAACATAATTTATATGTAGCAATTCATTAATTTATAAATCAATGACTCTCAATCAATCAAGTACAACTTTTTCTAAAATGTAACGGACTCAAACATACACGTTAAAATTTTAACTAATTTTAGAATCGCGTTATAATTATTCATATATAAAATGTTATTATATTTAAATATTTTAGTATTTATAATAGTTACAATGATTAAATTTGTTCAGTATAATATTATGTGAGGAATTTTACACACGCACACATAATATATATATATAAATACACACATATAATATATATATATATATAAAAATACACATACATCACAGCTTAAATGTTATAGAAATGGTGTAAGTTAAACAATTATTCGTTTTAAAGGATTAATAATAATTATTAAATCTTTAGTTTTAGTATAATTAAGAAATGAATAAAATGTTACACTAAATAATCTATTTAAAAGGTAATTATTGTTTCAGAATATTAAAATATGAAATATGTGCGTACAAATGAAAAATGTACTTAATATTTACATAATTTATTTGATTTCAGGTTCTCCAGCATATGCGCCTAATTGCTATAGTTGCGATTCATGCGCTGTACCCTATATCTTAAATGTATTAGAAACAACATCATGTGCTGGCCAGTGCACGGTAAATAGCATTTTAATATTTTCCTAATTATTTATTAATACGTATTAATTATGTATACACAACGCTTATAAATCCATCATTAACTACCTAGAAACACTTGGTAGAAAATACTGTTTTATGAATAGTTAAGTTTTATAAATTGTTATTTTATACGTATTAAATATTTGACAAAAAACCCCAAACAAGAATATCATGCTAAACGAACAAAGCTGTTAGCCAGGAAGAGAGGAGATAGTCCGCGGGAAGCCTTGTCCGAAAACAACAACTTTCCACTCGGTTATGTCATTTCTGATTTACACAAATACAATATAACTGCTGTGCAAAAGTCCGAATAAGGTGGACTATAGGTATCGCAAGTAAACATGTGCAATGACGCCCCCAACAACTAATGCAGCACACTATTTAAAGATTGTTACTCATTATACTACTTGTTGTATGACAAGCGGATTTCCGATTAAATAACTTAATTTAGACTATAATATGATAATAAATTATTTACACAACCAACTAACTTTAATGTTATATCTCACTAATCCATTTTGAGAGCATATCAAATAAAATTACTACTTGTCGCTATACAAAATAATACCAGAGATGAAGAATGTAATTATACAGAAAAACTGCATTGAAGTGCAACGAATATATAACAAATATAGGAAATTGGACGGACATCGGGCGGGGATAAAATACCTCAGATAAAGTACGTTCAGGTACTGGAGTTACAAACTTCGACATTTGGCATACATATTGAAGAAAATTGTTTAAATCGACCTGAGGCTCTAAGACAATGGTACATATAAAAACCAGATTCACTTCTGAGATGTCTAGAACCAATTACAATACTAATATATTGTTGAACTACTTTTAAACTACACGACCTGAAAAAGTTAAAGCATTTAATTAATAAATTAAAAGTAAAATTCATTGTTTCTGAATTTATTAAATTTTTACGATTGTTCATCTGAAATAAAATATATATATATATCACTTTTACTTAAACTACTTTCTTGACATTTAAACAAAAAATCATTGTTGTTTTATAAAATAAGAAAAAATATCAATACAATTTATTTTTTACGAACAACAAACCAGTGTTTGTAATGTAATTTGAGGTATAACTTTTTAATTTTTTAAAATTATTTTAAATAAGTTGTTTTTTCGAAAATTTTATCAAATGTAATATTTATAAAATAACCGATAACGTCATGATAAAAAAGGGAGACATCAATAAATTTAATTTAAAAAAATGATAATAAAATCTTATTTATTTAGTTCAAAATTCATGTAAATAGATTCGTTGTACTTCAAGGAGTTTTTAAAGATATGCTTAGTGGGGGTTGTTATCCCTTACCTCCTACTTAACGAATATTTAAATATAACCGACTGACTTAAATTTAAAAATTCAATCAGAGAAAATATCAGATTTAAAAATCGGCATACCCGAATTATTATTTTTAAATTGTTTTCCAAAGAATCCAAAATGAGATATACACAAAAATATAAAAATCACAATTTAAAAATAACACATTCGACAAACTACTTTTTTTAAATTTCGGCTTTAATTTTAATAATTGAGCGGGAAAAACAACAGATTCGAAATCAACAACACACTCAATAAGTGACATAAAAACTTGCTCAACTACTTTAAACCAGATTTCTCAATCATTTTCTGGAAATTTATTCTAATCTAAAGTGTGGTATGCAAGCCCAACAAGTCCAAAAAACTATGACGATTTTGGGCAGACTCGTTAGTAGTTTATGCATTATGAAAATAACAACTGTAAACAGAGTCTATAGGAGGGACACTCAGTGGTGTGTGTAGCAGTATCAATATCCTAATTCACAGAGTTATCTTTACAATAGCTAATGGCTTGGAAATGACAAGATAAAGGACATGAAGCACTTTTGGAAACATTTTGTATCATGAAAGGTTTTTAATGGTCAGAATGACAGTTTTGTTTTGTTTACCGAATAACACATTCATATCAGTCTAAAAAATGCGTAATTAAAATTAATTTCAATTTTAATTATAGGCAATACGAATTTATTGTTGAAATATACAGATAGATCGACCTCATTCTAGTTTAAAGTGTTATGCTTGCCTAAAGGATAAATTAAAAATATTATATAAAACTAAACATATTGATAATATAATAATCAGAATTATAATAGATATGTAAAAACATTTTAATCGATTTTTTGATTAAATTATATTTGCTTTAATAACAAACAATTATTATTTTTTAATTGAATATTTGCATATTGTTTAATAACATAGCCAAGTATATACAAGTATTTATCCTTGGAAAATATCCAAGTGTAGTATATCCATATATGTAAATAATGTTTAGACGTATATATAAGCGTTTAAACAATTCAAACAATATTATTAAATTATTTTTAACAATAATATTATTACAAATATTCAAATATAATAAAACTATATTTAAATTATATAATACAATTATGACATTATGTTTTTAAAACTCTGAAAAGTAATTAACTATATTTAATTCTATAATAATTATACAGTACTGAAAGTCATTTAATCGCATTACCCGAAATCATTTAATCGATAAATATATATTTAGATTTTACTGCATTAAATAGGATGTAACACTAAGTGTTACTAATGAAAATATTAATTTAAAAGTTAATTCATGACATTATATAGACAATAAGTAAAAATGTTAATTTAAAAAAGTTAATTCATTATATAGACAATAAGAAAAATTGTTAATTTATAGAGCATAGTAAATTTTTAGCAATGTTTAGGTTATAGAGCGAAATTAAAAGCAGGTCATTTCATAACCTAATTTAAACTACTAAGAATTTAATAATCAAAATAATATCACTGTTTGTCTTTTGTTTCACAAAGATATTATTCAGTGAAAAGAATTGTTTTGTTCAAACAGTCAATAATTATAAAAGTTTACACTAAACTTATTAGAATAAATTGTGTATTATTAAATTTTAATAGTTTACATTGTTCCAATTTAATTTTTATATTGTATAAAATATAAATATAAATATATAATATTAGATTAATATTACGTATATTATTATATATTTTTTAATGCATATATGAAATAATGTTATGTACTATATATATTATTTTTAGTTACCTAATGTATTTAACATAAAATTGATAGTTTTAATAATTGTTTATTAAATATATTAATTTTACGTTATTATTTTTTGTTTTGTTTATTATAGTAGATAGAGAGAGACTATTAACATTAAATATGTGCATATATATACTATTTCAGAAAGTGGAAACATATTTTTCTGGAAAAGTTACTTTGAGTGTGCGCGCATGTTCTTCCATTTGCGCAGAAACAGATTTAAGAATCTTAGGAAGTGGACTTGTGACCTCATGTTGTAGTACGTTGCTATGCAACACTGCTCCTAAGACTAACCACAACAAACTCACAAGCATTATTACGATCATTGCTTCTGTTGGATTCAGTGGCTTTATGCAATTCTTTTAAAACAATTGACGTTGTTTTAAACAACGTTGTTAAGTAAACAATTTTCAAAATTAGATTCTTTAGATATTTAGATCTCTTTAGATTCAACTTTAAAGACAATATATTCACTTAGATTTTTATAGTCGTCCTCTTTGCTTTTTCTTCATTTTAATCATTTATATATCAATTTTAATCATGTGTTTATTATACGTATAACATTTTATAAATTAAAAACTTTATATAATATGTCAATGTATTTTAAAATATATTTTTTAAATTAACAGATTTCAAACACAATATTTGACTATAGACACATATCCGCAACATTGATAAAATCACAGATATACTGTTAAAGGAATTACATTTGTTTCATATAATTGCAGTAGCGTGATTATTATCTACTACAGTTGAATTTTAATAATAGTTTGTAATTGTTCATGCAATCATAAGTTATGATTGTAGCGTGTAAAACAATAAACATGCAAAACGTTATCAATACCAATGGAATTTCTATGATCTTAAGACCATTTATTAAACGTGTTTAATATACAACAAGTCTGAAAAGCATTCCTAAAACTACATATAAATATAGATGAAACTTAAATGTCTAGCTAAATATCAGCTGAAAATATTAATATTTATATGTTGAGTTCCGAAAACCTCGGTACATTGCTTCTCAATATGTTTAATCGCTACAATCAAATACTATTATCTTATTATCTAAGGTACAACAAGCAAAACAAACCTAAAAATGAAAGATGGACCATTTTTTCAAATATAACGTATTTTTTACTAAAATAAAGCCTCCTTTGACAATGCACGAATAAGTAGGAACTGAAGCTTAATACAATTTACTATTGACTTGACTTTTTACTTATTTTTTAATTGAATTTACTATTGACTTGACTATTGACTTTACTATTCATTGAATGAGCTCTACAAAAGTTGTCAAAAACAACTTATCCGAAAAATTAAATTTAAGCATTTTATTTCAAGGAAAAATTTCACTTGTGTCTAGAAAACAACCGGATGCCCGAATTTGATTAATTTACAAATATTTTTATAGATTTTATCAGTGGATCAAATTTCTATTTATTGATCTATTGTTTTGACTATATCGATAATTACCAAATTTATTGTTTTTATTCGTAGAATAAAATATATTAACAAGTAATATTTACCTATACAATATTATCGATTGTTGGAATCGTTTCAAAATTCAATATAATTATCTACACAGTTTACATACATAAATTTTAAGTAAGAATTCTTAAATTATTTAGTTATCGTAGTTTAATGTTTTCCGATCTATCTCAATATAGACAAAACTATAGAAGAAGACATTAGACTAAATTTAGCCGTTTTGTCCAATGAATTTTTATCATATTTAAGAGCAAATATGTTTTTACCATAGATATTTATAACTACTATATTGTATAACTACTAGATGGGAAGGGGATAATATCTCAACTACTAATGTACATTTATTAATGATATATATATATGTATATAATTATATATATTTAAATAGTCATTTAAACAATATATATAGTCCGGGGCGAATACTGGCACTTTAACAGTCTTGGTTTATACATATATAGTAGCTATAGTAGGCTCTATAAATATAATCT
>JAUZND010092419.1:0-14561 GCA_034780555.1 Coelogynopora nodosa | reverse complement strand
TGTTTATCTATTCAATATCTATATCAATGCTGTTTATCTATTCTCTCTATATATATATCAATGCTGTTTATCTATTCTCTATATATACATATATATCAATGATGTTTATCTATTCAATATCTATATCAATGCTGTTTATCTATTCTCTATATATATATATCAATGATGTTTATCTATTCAATATCTATATCAATGCTGTTTATCTATTCAATATCTATATCAATGCTGTTTATCTATTCTCTATATATATATATATCAATGCTGTTTATCTATTCTCTATATATATATATCAATGCTGTTTATCTATTCTCTATATATATATATATCAATGCTGTTTATCTATTCAATATCTATATCAATGCTGTTTATCTATTCTCTCTATATATATATCAATGCTGTTTATCTATTCAATATCTATATCAATGCTGTTCATCTATTCAATATATATACCAATGCCGTTTATCTATTCAATATCTATATAAATGCTCTATATATATATGCCTATTAGTCAATATAGTTACCAATTTTCATGATTAAAAATGATTAAATTAACAATAATGTATTTCGCCATTTATATTTATATTTCAATACATTTTCGCTTTATAGGCAATGATTTATATTTTACATCATTATGTATCAGTTACATTTTTTCTGTAAATTATTTAGAATATTTTTCTCGATTCTAAGGTAATTTGAAAATGCTATATTTGACGGAGAAAAAGAGTCAATTGTCTCAATTTATAATAATATTGTACCTGAACATAATATCATAAAGTGATGTATTGTATATATCATTGAATGAAACACCTAATAAGTCAATCGTTTTTATGTTAATCATCTAAAGGGTTCAATTCAAATATATTTAACTTCAGTGTGACAGATCTACACACACTTTTTTTAACAAATTTAATATATAATCGGAATTTACTTGTAATCAGAAAGTCTATGGTTTATATTAATTTCGAATGTATTATCATTTTTATTATTAGAAAGGATGTCTATTTTTATGTAGGAAATTATTTTTTAAGCATTTCAATGCAGGCAGTATGTTTCAAAATTGTAGTTTAATTGCATTAGAAGTATATGCCAGTCTTAAATTAGGAACGCTTTCATTGCATAACATAATATAGCTAAAATAAATCCATACATTTATTTGCATTATACATAGTCATGCACTGACTGAAAGGGAAATGAATTATACAAAAAAAATCATGAAATTCTTTTAGGGTGTATATATCTTTTTCAAAACCGTGTGTTTATATATGTAATGAATTCATTCGTATAACTATACATTTTTGTTTGCATGAAGTTATATACCATGCCTGATTCAATTACGGGTATCCACCTATGTTGTGTGTATGTACCTCACAGTTCACCAGAACATAATCTTTCCCAAAAAATGTTTACAAAACGAGCTTAACTTGTCTGGTATTTTAGTGTTAAAGACGGGTTATATACAAGCCCGGGAGAACCTTGTCATGTTTTTATTTAATCACTTTCACATGCCGTTTTTAGCATATATAATGACGGTAGCACCTGTTTATATTACAGTGTACTGTGCTGCGAAAATATGATCATTGTGCCGTTTTAATTCAATAGACCCATCGTATCTCTTCCATACACATAGAGATTGTGAGGGAAGGAGAGAGTCGAGAGAGAGAGAGAGACAGAGCGAGTGTGAAATATTCGTCCACGGCAAATTGTCACCCCGATGGAAGAATATTATTATTTCTGCGATCCGAGACAAATCGGTGGAATTTGTCTAATCATGCGCAATGTAAACCAGATGACACTCCTGTCTGTCGGAGGTTTCAGGAGACATATTATTCAGCTTTTTACAAATAAACAATTAAGATGGCACAAGTGTTGATCACTTTTGGCAGACAATGGTGAGGTATGTACCACTGACTGACTGATCAGACAGACCTGTTGGGTGAAAGGAAACATCACAAATTGCAATTTTATTTTATAGAGACGAAGTTGTAATTCATACTATTACAGTTTCAAAAACGCTGAACGTGAATAAATAATATTGATAAAGGATGTTGTATTTCAACTTTTAAACATTTTGCTTGAGGTGTTATTTCAAAGGTTGTGGTTGTAGGTATGATCGATAAACACAATTAGTAATTATTTTTTAATATATATATGAATATAATTTTAACTATAAATGAAGTTGTGCAGTTTATATACAATACCATATTTGAACGAAGGAAAACTTAAAAAGACGTCGTATAAACGAAATAAGCAATTGATTAAGGAGATATTAAGATAGTTTCAAGAAAGGTTTGGCATAGCACAATAACAATATATAATAATAAAAAAACAATATCAATATTAGAAATTGAATAAAAACACGTCCTGCAAAATATTAACCGTGTACATATAATTGTGTAAATATGTGTAAATTATGAAGTACAAATATAAATCATACTAAACCAAACATACTTTAATCTTAACGGTGTTAAAGGTTAAGTAAATATTTTAATAAATTTTATTTATTCGCGGTTAATATTTTTTCTCGAGTGTTGTTGATATTTTATCAATTAAATTAATAGTGTGTAATCAAAAAAATTAAATTTTAAACAAAAGAATTAACATTTGATAACATATTGATAAGTCAATTTATAGAAATAAGTGCTGATTAAAATTCAGTTTCGAAAATTTGTCAAATAACAATGTTCCTATGTTCAGCACATTAAGAGTTATAAAGGTAATATAAGTTATAAATAAAACAAATTAACGGTTAATTATGTTTTATTGAATTGTTAACAAAAATAAGATTGGTCCACACTTTTTTAACTGTAATAAATTAATAAAATTGAAGACGAAATATATAGGGCATCTTAATTTTTATCAAAAGAGGATATATTTCATGATTAAATTTACTCAATGCAATTGTCAATCTTGTCGATTGTAAATAGCAGCTGCAGCTTTAATGCAACTTCAGAATAATTCGAAAAATGGCGTTAAATGAATTATCTAAATAATACTATGCTTGTAAAAGTTTGGTTTTACTTGAATCATTTCAATATAGGATACTTACTTAGAATGGTAATCATAAAAAATATCAAAAATAACATTTCAAAGATATAATGATTTGTTTAGAACACTCAGAAAAACTAAATTAAGATTAGTAAAGAAGTAAAAATATTGAGTAAAAACATCCTGTGAACTATTTCATAATTAAATAGGGATATAACTTTTAGAAATATTTATTAGATATAGATTAAGGTTTTTAAACATAAAGTTAAGTCCTTACAATTGTGATCGAAATAATTTCCAGCAAGTGCTTTTCATTAAAATAATATTATTTATTGTTATCTAATTACCTACTATAGCTAATCATTCGAAAATTAGCGCAGTACAAAATAAAATTTGATATACGGGTTTAATAATCATTAGATTTTTAAAAATATATCGTCAAGTGTGTAAAATTTGGGTTATATAACATACACGATATCTACTAAAACTATGGAAGACTTATATATATTGTCCTAACTTAATAAATATATAAATTGAAATGTAAATGATTATTAATTTTAAATATAGGAATAAAAATATATTTGACATGATTAACAAAATATCAGAATAAATATATTTATAACGATTTGTGATGGATATAAATAGCAGATTACATAAAATAGTTGTTCATATATTAAAAAACATATATACATCAGTTTAAAAAACAAATGCTTTTAGAGAGATAATCAATCTCATCAGGAGTAAATACTATTTATATTACATTACATAAGTATAATGTATATATAACGTAAATATGACGCAAATATGAGCCTAATATCGCCATCAGATTATTACAATTATAACAAAAGGTTTAATTTAATCAAAATAAAACATGAAAACACAACTGAATACTAGAAAAGAAAAAGTCACAATAAAATGAAACCTTTCAAATATACTACTGAAGCATATTCCTCTTCAGGGAGTTCTGGACAGCGCTGCTTCATCCTTATTGGGACTCATCAGCAGACCATACCCTCACTAAGGAAATCTGCCTGAATTCAGAAGTACTTTACAAGGTACTCCATATAAGAGTATTTCGTTGCTGTGGGGTCTCTAGATCTCCTTGCCGATGCATATGCGTCAGTATCTAATACCTAAGTACGATATTGTATTTTTTTATACTTATAAACATTGCTATATATATACAATATTACAGATATCTTTTAGTAAATCCTTAAAAACGAGAAGACAGTAGATTTAAAAACACTGACCACACAATAACTGACAACTAATCTAAACTGCAGAAATCGATTAAATATTTACAATACAGTTCAAACAAGATATAGTAAAATTAACAAGTTACCAGGATGTATACTTATATATTATTTTAATTGCAGCACAAACGTTTCCATTGATTAATTAATAAAAACGTTTTTGTTAGGATAGGGTTTAATTAATTAATTTGTAATATTTTACACATTATTGTACTTAATAATTACATTACTTTTTAATAAATAAAGATGATTATTTTTATATAAAATGTAACATAAATTAACAATTCTCTTACATATTTAACGCTATAAATACAGACAGGGCAGTTTGTGCATGTTTCAACAAAATCTGTTTTAGTCTTCATGTTTTGCAATTAATGGACTCTGATCAGTTTACGATAGTATTTAAAGTATGGTTTGTATATCGCGATTTCAAACTGTTCTGAATAAAAGACGTAAATAGTACTTCATTTGTGTTCTCCGAATACAGTGGTCTTACTTTCGATATCCCTATGATATTATGACGTGGATACATATGCTGAAATTCTACCGTACAAAATGGGGCAAATAAAAATAGTAATTTTACGCCAAATTTAATTTTTATTGAAACGCTGACTTGAAAAATGGATTATGAATTTGTGGATTAGAATATGTTATCACTGTCTGGTTAGATGTTAATTATGTATCTCGTGTTGGTAAAACAATAGTTATATATTATTTTATAACATAAGCATTCTATAGCATATATAACATGTTACATATGTAAAATGCGATACAATTTATTGGTTTGAATTATAGACTTATTCTACGACTTTTGTGGCCTATAAAAATATGTTATAATATATATTTAGGGATAGTACAATTATTGTGATATACAGAGAGTTAGATTTGATTATAGATCAATAAATCAATTATGTAAATGTTGATGACAACGCTGCAATAAAACTGCTGATTGTGAAAAAGATAAAATTGTGATAAGATCGCTCGCTATAGGAACATGTACATACATAAAATGAAGCCCGCAATCTACATTCACCGTTGCACAACAATATAATATTTTTTTTAATACGTCGTGCAAGTAATGATACAGATCGTTTATTTATGAAATTTATTAATAACATTATAATTAACATACATATTATAACTACAGACTTATGTTTAAGCTTTCGAACCTAAATATGTTGATTATATATTGACTAAATTATTGATTTCATTTACTTATTTTCATTATTGTTCAATATCAGTATTACATGTCATTTTATCAAAAGTATTATACATGCACGGAAGATAAAGGTAATTGTTTTAGGCATGAGGCTTCATAAAATATTGTATTCAATTTCACTCATTTAGCACTATGCATTGTTCGGGTTTTCTTTAGATACGACCGTTTGTTAGAAATGAAATATATAACCTTTAAACGAAATCATCATCCCCTATTTTTATGAAATATCAATCAGCAAGTTTAATTGCGCTCATTACAAATAAGTAACAATTTAATTAATATTATCGGATAGCCTTTTTTTGCGATTAATTCCAGATTTTATGCATATGACCATTACATAATTTAAGTGTTCTTGAAGTTCCATTTCAATCTTTCGAGTCTAGAGATGACTTCCGGTCTACCAACATGCTCACCAATAATTAAATTGCTGAAAAAAATGCTTTCAACAAAGTGGTCAATATGTTGATGCAATTTTCGAAATGAACTTTAAAAAATATATTTTGAAAAGTTACAGGTATTTACATATTACTTATTAAAAACAATAATAGTTTTAATGTAATTATTATTACGAAAAATTGTAATATTAAATGTATTTAATCCTTTACTTTTTATATTAATCTATTATACATCGATTAATCTAAAATATATACAGATGCATTGGTGGTGAATATTTCTCCTACAATTTTTGAGTTAATAAAGAAAATATTATTTAAAAAAGAAAACAATAAAAATTGATAAGCTATAAATATATTAAATTGATCGACTTCACATTTCACGCGAAAAAAATACGAATAAAAAATATGTTCTTGCGCTGTTCCACATTTCAATAAATTATATTCCAACGCAAAAAAAAAACCAGACGAATGGTTTCCCCCCCAGACTCAATGTGCCATCAATCTTTGTCATGCCGTACGATTGGATAAGGGCTGTAATTCACAAGCTCCATAATCTACTCTAAACTAAGAACCTTAAAAGGCACTTAAAAGGGAGCAGAGATTATTCAATGAGTCAGAAATGATAAAACTATTCCTTCTACCAGTTCAAGAGGGGATAAAAAGATAATTCGGTATTAGGAAGAACAGCAGTAGCTAAGAGCATATATTATCCCTGTAGCCACCGTGTGGAAGAAATATAAATGTTAGTAATTAGTATTAGAGATTAATAAAAGTGGGCATTACACGAACTAAATGATATTTTAAATTATAAAGATCATAGAATACACGATCGCGAGAAATTTTTACAATTAAGGTTTATAAAATCAATTGAATTATTCTATTGAAATGTGGCATATTCTATATTTAGTAAAATGAAGGTTGCAGCAGCGATAATAGCCAATGAACGTTTTTTCAGGAATTTAAAGTATTACAGAACTGATAATATTTAAAAATAACTTCCTATCAATATAATATGTGTTTATATTTGGAGATATTATAAACCATACGAAACCAGTAAATTAATTTTATTGAGATATCAGGGAGCTATCCAGGATTTTTCAGGAGGGGAGGGCACGTTTTGATAAAAGAGCGGATAATAAATAGCGGGTAAAAATAGAGATAATAAATTCATATGCCAATAATATGCATCAGGTCAGAGATAATAATCTCATTTCAATTCAACTTTAAATATATATATATATGTATGTATAATTAGTAAGTTTTTCAGTAAATCTACATATCATATAATAGATAACACAATGTAATTTGTTTCAATCTTAGTTTTGCTAATTCCAAATCCATATATTCGGCTATAGTTAGTGGCAATTAAATGATTGCGTCATCGTTTGTATCATTTAATATAATGCATTTGTTGCAGTTCCATTTAAAACTTGAAAAGTAGATTTTTATCGATTTATGTGAACACCAAGACGTGAGAACCGATTAATAAGAATTTCGTTCTAAGTATGATATAAACCGTGTAAATTTGAATTATGATTCGATATCATAATGGATGGAGCGCCTTTTCTTCCAAGCTTTATAAACTGTATTTTCTATAATAGGGGCAGGGAAAAAAACTGAAAAAGCTATATATAGTGCTTTAAGAAAAATGTGTTAAATATTATTGTTCACTTAAATCGATAAAAATCTACTTTTTAAGTTTTAAATGGAACTGCAACAAATGCATTATATTAAATGATACAAACGATGACGCAATCATTTGATTGCCACTAACTATAGCCGAATATATGGATTTGGAATTAGCAAAACTAAGATTGAAACAAATTGCATTGTGTTATCTATATGATATGTAGATTTACTGAAAAACTTACTAATTATACATATATATATATATTTAAAGTTGAATTGAAATGAGATTATTATCTCTGACCTGATGCATATTGTTGGCATATGAATTTATTATCTGTATTTTTACCCGCTATTTATTATATATATATATAATATAGACAGAACGTCTCAATAAACCTCCTATTAAAGATAATTTTACAGAATTGACAGATAGGCACGCAGGTGAATTTTCATTTTTATTATTTTTATTAATCAATCACAAACAATGTTCTGCACTGAACGTGTACACACATACTATAGTGCAGCCTCTAGTCGATGCAGTACCTCAAATATACATAATTTACAAAACAGTTTCACTAGGTTCAGCGGACATCGTGCTGTGACCGCAAACATATTCTATCACGTTTTTCTGAATCGCCTAATATACGCAGACACAGATCTTTATATATATACAAAATATATATAGTTATGATTATGAAGGGACCTTCACATGCTGGTGTGACATTACCTCTTCCATACAAAATTACACAATCTCATTACTGCACACTACAAGTATAAACTGTTGTATACACTAAATATATACAATGTATATATGATGAGGTACTATATACCGTAATACGCAGTTTTTTCCGTCTTTTTATAATTTCGCACCAATATAATTAACTCTGGTCAAAGACAGTTGTTGTCCTCAGCGAAATGACATATTCTACATAGTCACCGCCAGGGAAAAGAACGCCCGTTAAGATGCGCTGTTCAGCGGCATGCTTTGGGGGAAAGAACCGTAGTCAAACATTGAGAAATAAAGCGCGATTTTTGGGTATAAAATGATTTAGCACATACTTAAATGAGGTATAGTGTATAGTTGGTAATTATGTAGCTTTGTCAACATTAAAGTATTTATTTTGGTAAATTAAACTAGACGAGGAATCGGTTAATATATTAGATAACTACAACGAAAATATAATAGTGCCAATAGTTAATGGATGAATCCGATCATTATTCGAATGATTAATTTGCCACGATTTTATTCGATATATCGAAATTGAATTCATATTATTAAATATATAAACTTTATACTTTTAAAAGTATACCAGATTTGAATCATGACAAAATATATAAATAATATAAATCATTCCGACTCTGAAAACAAATCTTATTAAAGTATAGTTTCGAATCATAACAATTGATATAGGAATTAATTTATTAGAAAAACAACACTCACAATTTTGTTAAAACTGTTATACTATATATATTATTCATGAAAAGCGAAAACCTCTTGGCTTCCACTGATTATGGTATGGACTGTAGTTCGCCATTATTTACAAATGTTTGTGAGGTGATGGGGTTGCATCTGTGGTGAATTGGTGTTTCACAGCCAGTGGACCAAGTCAGACCCTTGGTGTACTATGTGTATGTTAGTACAGTAGAAGAGCGGAATCATGCATGGTGAACGATGGCTTCAGAAAAACAGCAACCCTGACCTCGGTGACCACTGTATATACTGCGATCAGACGGTAATGGTAACCCATCTTAATAGTTAATTACAATTGGCATAAAATCACTAAGGAACAAGACGAGCAAAAAACACAGAACACATATATATCAAAGGTACCTGCAGGGACCCTCAGGGGTGAAAATGGAGAAAATAGTCCCGAGGAGGCGAATGCTCCCTCACTAAACGTGGTGATGCAAATGGCAGTACATGCTCAAATCTTTTTCAATAAGACCCGTATTTGAGGTCTGGCTGTCGAGAAGAACATAATCAAACTTGGATTTTGGAATGTAAGGACCATGAAATCATTAGGGAAGTTTGCGGATCATTGGAATACGTGAAACAACATGGCTTTGGGAAATTACAGCAGGAAACAATACAACACAGTTAGTGGAAGTGGCAATGGCTTGAGAGGAGTTAGCTTTATAACCGGAAGAGCTATGTACAGCTATGAACACCATATAATATAGAATCAAATCTGTAAAAATAACACCAAACCCACAAGAACTAGCATCATCCAAGTCTACTCGCCAAACACGTCATATACGAATACTGATCTGACAATTGCTAGGAGCAAATCCAGTCAATCCATGAAAATATTACACAAAGAGAAGTAACTATAAAAATAGCCGCGATTTCAATATAGTTTTGTAGGTTTGTTCTTTGTGAAGACAAAGAACATGGAATCGACGCTATCATGGGTTAGCAGAATGGAAGTAGAACTTTCGAACAAAAAGGATTTTGGTATAATTGTTTCATGGAACAATCATGTTTCAGGATGTCTTCTGATTTCTGTCAAGCAAATGATATAATAGTAACCAACACTTGTTTTGACCAACCATGCAAACGAAAAAACACATGAAAATTAGTGAGGATTTCAAACTTTTTTAACATTGAATTAAATGTTGTTTATATTTTATATATGATAAACATTAATATAGTATATGTTTTCGGATCATTTTCAATCTTATTTCATATATAGTATTTCAAAATTAATAAATGTTATTTTAATATTAATATTTTTTTTTATTTAGTTTTTATACTAGTAATTGAATTAAAAATAGGGATCTCTAGTAATTTCAAAATTTAACACATTCATAAATAAACAACTAAGTCTTAATTTATATCATTTACGAAATTTACAAAATCCAATTCACTGTTATGGATGAAGAAAATTATCATTATTATTTGTATTCACTTATTTTGTTTGCCATCAGGGAAAAACGTTTATTGAATACCTATATATTCTTATTCTGAAGATTGATCCTTTTAATTTTATTGAAAAACGTTGTATTTACCTCAGTCAACACAGTGAACCAGTTTTAAATATCACATTTATTGTCAATAAAATATCTGTATTATTTGAACGACTATATAGCTATATAATATGTTCTGAAATGGACCAACAAACTATTAAAGGGTCAATTAGAAAATGTTCAATGAGAATACCGACACATACCGATTTATTATGCATTGACATGAATTATAGTTTAGAGCGTTTATGTAATACACATACATTGTACATATATTAATGTGTATATAGTTACATGAACTCTACATACAAATGTAATGGCCAACTAGATATAATCGTCCAAATTCGGTTACATGCCTTGCGAATTGATTTTATTTGACCGATCCGTATATATATATATATATATATCACCTGATAACCCCTTCAAACTGGGGGAAAATAGGCCGAAGAAATGAGAGGGGCACGCTGTAGGAAAAAAGTGGAATATAGGCTACTTACTTTCTATCTATCTATACATGCCAACCATCGGCGCACATGATTTCGCCTCTATTTGGTCAGAAGATAGACGTATAAATATGTATCTCATTGCAGAGTGTGTAAACGTTGAGGGCTATATGGTCCCCCACAATATTCCGCGTGTAGGGCGACGGTGGTGGGTTTTGGTCAGGAAAGATTATATCCCGGCGCAACAGGTGTACCAGGGCGTGTTTACTAGACCAAAGAGATTGTGATAGCATCTTATGGATTGTGAATACACAGCGCATATTATTGTAATGTATGTTGTGGGGCAACGACCTGTTCTGGAAATGATGGGTTTAATCCCAGCCTTCATCGGCACAGCCAACTACATCTTTTTATATTATTTATTTCATCGATGGATTATTCTGTATACGGCACACTCACACGGCATGAGAAAAAAGTGGGAAATGAATCTCATCTCGGTTTTTTTCACCCTTGAAAATGTCAGGCTGAATTTTATTATTACTGACAGTGATCAGTGTTCGTAATCTAAAGAATCGCTGCTTCACAGGGACAGGGCAGCAAAATAAACAACCAGAAAACGCCTAAACACTGACAGTTATCGTATTGAATATTTCCGTTACCCTTTGATTTCAAATAATAATACTATAGTGCCTATATACCAACGGTTATAAGTTTAAAATGTTTACATGAAAATTGTTTATTTGCGACTATAGATATTTAAACCATGTTTCAACAGTTTATATTCCCGCCCCTTCCCTGTGAAGGATGTTGAAATTTATATTTACATAATTATGACATGGACAGTTAGTTTTCCTAAAACAGATTTTTAAAATTGCCACAAAGTTCTTAGCAGCAACAAAAATTTGTTACATGAACAACAGTCTGTGAATCAGTTTAATCAGCAGAATTAAAAGAGTACATATTTACATAATATACTACATCACTATTCGATCCAAGGATAAGTATTATCACTATACGATCCAAGGATAAGTCTTTATTCGATCCAAGGATAAGTCTTATCACTATTCGATCCAAGGATAAGTCTTATCACTATTCGATCCAAAGATAAGTCTTATCATTATTCGATCTAAGGATAAGTCTTATCACTATTCGATTCAAGGATAAGTTTTATCCTATAAACGCCTATTGATAATTTTGATCGTTTCCTTAAAATCTATCAATTTATTGCAACTAATTTTTCAGAAACCAACCAAAAATGGTTCCGGAAATGGCCAGCTGCCATGTATTCACCAAGATATTATAATCCAGCACAAACAAACGATTTTGAAAACTTACCCGGATTTCTCAAGTCGCAGCTGAACGTGTTTCCTGCTTAAAAGGTGAAGCCAAAATTTTGTCGTCATAAAATAGGTGCCCTGAAAAGATTTGTACATATATATATATATGGTAAAATATTTCAGCATTGAAGTTAATATGTAGGTGAAATAAAAGGTGTACTAAGCGGCGCAGTAGACTATGAGGCTATATAATCTTTAAAAGTACTGGTAGTACATGACACTATCATGTTGACAGCATGATAACTGAATGGCGGTAATTGAAGACTTTAACAACTTTTATCGTTCGGCTTTGCGAATTTGATGCCAGCTAAATGCACTTAGTACTTAATGTCGGTAATTTTCACGGAAGACAGTCTAATGTATTCTCAAAGGAAAAAAACATTTATAATATACGTACGTTCTCAGATCGAATATAATGTCAAAAACAATTTAAAAATATGTTGGTTAATAAAAAACATTCTGTTATCACACCAATTATAAAATAAAACATGAGAACCGATCATTGTATTAACATTTATGTATTTTTGCCTATACTATACTATTCATATATGACTGCGTCTTCCTAAGACTTAGAATTGAAGAATTAAAAAAGACAAACAGGCAATTTAATAGTATTTTTTTGGGTAGCTGTTATCAGCAACACCCAAGAAAATGGCCTGGCGCCACTGTGGCATGAACCAAGGACGGCTGTGTATAGTAGACAAGGGGAACTATGCACAGTAAGATGGCATCCGTAAACACTGTCTGGGGAGAGTACCTTATTGTTTTTGAGAAACAATCAAATCAAACAGTATTAAGAAGGAGGCTACCTATAGACAGCGAAAATTTGTGACTGACATTTCATAAGTTATTAATTATAGTATTTGTCAATACATTGGCGACCAGTAGCCTATATGGGTACTATCTGATACAAATTGCGTTGACCATTAGTACAAACAAATAGAGTGTCTGCTGTATAGTTTATGGAGCTTATGTCACAAAAAACGACGTCAATTTACACGGTTCTACTTATAACTTATAAAGATGAAGGATAAACTCATTGTCAGCAAGAAAAAGGGGAGAAGTATATTTCGAAAGCATATTTCTTACCTAAACTGTAACAAGAGAATTGTTAGCATTGGTGTTATTGATTGAAGCTATAATTATAACGAAGAAGACTACACCGGCATATTACAAACAAGAATGAACTTATTACTAAAGCGTTTGTATGTTTTAGTAAATATGAACGAAAAATATGTAGAAATGAATAAATTAAAAAACATATATTTTTAGAGTTATATGCATTGCTCACACAATACTGGCTTGAATATATAAAAAAAGTAAAGTAAAGTAAAGTAAAGTAAAGTAAACTAAATGTATTTGTTTGTTTATCTAAATTTATTTATTCATGGTTAATATATTACTGACCATTTTTTTATTCAATTAATTTATATTGATATTTATCGTATTGTTACTGTTAGGGTTGTTGTTGTTTCCTAGCTGTCCAGCTGTTGTTTCTTATGATATACTGAATAATGTTAAGTATAGAATTAATTATACTTCGATAATTTTAAAGATTTGTTTACATTTTAAAAATAGAGGAACATTTATATTTCTTAAAATTAAAAAAATAATAGTTCATTTCTTAAATTTAGAAACTTCAAGATTTATACACAAACTTTCATAGTTAATTGCATTTCATGATAAAATACAATTTATTCTAAAAACAGTAAGATTAAGTTAAAAAAATATAGGTTAAGCAGTTTACTAAATATTTGTCCTAATATAAATAATCTTTTTTACCGACTTATAAGTTCGACAGAGTCAAATTTCAATCTTTTGTTACTTGATCCTTAACATTTTTGTCTGAATAACATAATAACACACATATCAAACATAAGACTTAACATCGCTTCAAGTTACGATTAAGTTTTCCGGTTAAAATGTATACCTACATAAGAACCTACATACCTGCATATTATACCGATTATTAAAACAACAAAAAACTATATTTAAAATGAAATTATTAAAATTAAAATAAATATATAAAGGATTTCAAATAATTTAGAGTATAGAGTTCATTAGTTTACACTGTAAGACCACATTGTATCAATCATTATTATTAATTATTACGAGCATTATTTATAACTAATGTGACAAAATACATATTGGTGGTTTGTCGTAATAGCAACTTTCATGTTTAAGTTTAAATAAGATAAAATAAGAATAACAAACCAAAATAGTTGCTGATCAAAGTTTATTGTAGAAGCTTTCAGAGCTCTGCTCCCTATTCATGCACACATAGTGCACATAGCCCTGCTCCCTATTCATGCACACATAGTGCACATAGCCCTGCT
>JAUZND010092418.1:3874-14561 GCA_034780555.1 Coelogynopora nodosa | reverse complement strand
TATACTAGAGGGTGGATACTCATTGTCAGGATGTATTCTGTAATACACATCACATTATACTAGAGGGTGGATACTCAATGTCAGGATGTATTCTGTAATACACATCACATTATACTAGAAGGTGGACACTCATTGTCAGGATGTATCTTCTGCAGTGCTTTACATCGATGTGCCGCTGGTAGCGTTTGTTTTAATTAGTATTGATTAATTATTGTTATCGATCCCTTGTTTGAATGTTTAGTTCTGGGGTATTCTATAATTCATACTGCATTGTGTTAAAAAATAATCTTATTGGAATTCTTCCTTCTTTTTAACATCCGATCTAATTGAATTTATCATTCGTTATGTTACTGATATTACTACTGTCTTTTCTATTATTTAACATTAATTAATTTTTAGATTACCATTTATAGGCTACATATATATTAATTCATTTTAATTATATTGTAGTATAGCCCGCAATCTGTTTCTTCTGGTATTTATTGTAATCTTGAAGTGACACTATAATAATACTATTTAAGGGGTTTATTCCAACCTTTTCAAGTATGTCTCGCCGCATTGTATTAGGTATAATTAATAGACTCAAATTTATATATCTGGTCAGTTGATTTTAATATATTCGTGGCATCCTTTAAGAAAAAAATGGATTTTGTTTAAACACCTTTTTATTGATTGAATTATAATATAAGACTGTATTATTAACCTTATATGGCAATTGTTGAATGTGTTGACTGTTGAGTAACTAAACACCGCGCACTTCGTCATAGGTGTGCTCTTCCAGAGTGGGAATACCAAACTGTCAAACATTTCGTTCTTTTCACTGAGTTTGTCAGTTTGTTTAGCTGACTAAGAGACGCTCTTGTGTAGCGTCTGTATGATTTAGAACCTACGTTAAGAATACACAACTAATTTCTGCTGTATATAGCGATCCTTTCAGCCACATTATATTATACACTATATTGGTTATTTGTGTCACTACGTATTTATTTTTGTCTAATTAGACTTTGTGGCATAAGGTATGACTTTATTCATCGTCTGAGTCATAGATGTAGATGCTTTGTTTATTCTTTTGAGACAGAAAGAAATCCATATCTATGGTCTGAATATTGAATTTTCATTTAAAAGTTTTTTTTTAAAATTTTATATGTCTTTTTAACCCTTTCTTCCGGTAGTCAAAATTAAAATTAACCATTTTGAAAATTGTTCAAGTGTGTCAGTCCACCATCACTTTTTGGACACTGATACCCTTTATCTCGCCTGTATTTGATGGAATGAGTTCCTAAGAATGATTTGATTGTTGTGGTTTTCGGGCAATGTACCTGCCTGTCTCTGATGACAATTATATTGAACAAATGTATTCAACAGTAGGAAGAAGGCATGCGTCTTTCTCGTACATGAGAGGTAATAAAAGAATTCATCAGTGATGATTTCGACTCCAACCATTGTTTGGTTGTATTTGTCCTAACGATGTACGACTTTTCATAGGCGCCATCATTCATGTCTTGTCAACAACTTCTCCAGTTGCATCATCAGCCGTTGATAGTAATAGACAGCTTGTTTATCTTCTGCAAACTTTTACCAATAAATTACTGCCACTCATATGTTAAGTTACCCTCTGGGTAACTGGGTCTACCAAATCTTCTTTTCCAAATATCCGCCGTAATTATAAAACACTTATCCAGTCTGTTTGGCTTCCTTGAATATTTTAGCAAAGATTATTTTAGATTTTCTGAACTCTTCAATTATTTGAATTCACTGCATCCAAATGCAGTAGTTTGCTCCAATACCTATACAATTGAAAAAATCTTTTGAAGCAGAACCGTGCTTTGGTTCGAATATTGTATTGATATACAAATACATTATTGTTTAGTATTTTTGTTGGTTCCGTGGGAGCAAACCATTTGTTAACATTTTGTTCATATTTTATTTTTTAAGAAGGCTATATTTTTCTTGTTGATATTTAGTATTAAGTCTGTTGATTATTATTTATTACGATATCTGTCTAAGTAGGTTTTTATAACAAATTTGAATTAAATATATAATATATATATATTAAGTAAATAATTGACTACACAGCTGTAATATTAATTGAATAGTACATATTTTAAATATATCAAAGAATCAAAGTTTAATATATATTGCTTTTTAATTTGTGTTAATTTCATAGTTTAACTAAGAATTTGAAATAATAATAAACAGGGGCGTATAGCGAGGGGTGTCCGGACACACACCTCTAAAAATTATGCGCCTAATAAAAATACCTATAATAAGCTAAATACGAATTAATTCGCCTAATGATTATGGGCCCTTTTAAAGATGTGGACACCCCCATTAAAAATGCTGGCTATATGCCCCTTAATAAAGTAAAGTATATATCTTTTATATAATAATATTGCAAAGTTGTATGTAATAATATATATAATAAATGCGCAGGTTTCACAGCTCAAGGCTAATCGAATTAATTTATTCATGTTTCGATAACTGGAATATTTCATTTTATCGGAATATAACGAGATACATATATATTTCCCGATTAAGGCTGACCGCGGATGACATCGATGTCACTATTTGCAATCAACTGTCGGTATAACAGTGTAAATATAAGTGCTTGGACCCATCAAGTGCGACGCGACGAAACGGTAATATATAAAATTATTTAAAATCAATATATCGATATCATGAAATTTGTCGGCAAATTGTGTTAAGATAGATAGACATAATAAGTAGTAAAAGAGAAATTATATATTGTATACTAAAATTATGATTAAATTAGTTATACTTTTAAAATATATACATGTATCGAATCTGAAATTTTTCATGGTAATTAAACGCGCTACACCATATTAAACTAATAAATAATTATAAATAGATAAATGAATAAACTATAAGTCTATGAGCTGCACATTTTTTGTAACATTATTGTCAAATTTTATATATTTGCGTAATTTTATTCAATTATCATCTTCGTATTTTATAATTAATTATCATGTTTAACATATTTAACACACTGCATGGATTATATATAGTTAAATTTAGTAATTTAAATATATTACTAAACACTATTTGTTTTGTTCATCTATCTTTCCACATATCAATATTATTAATTGTTGTATTAATAAAATTTCAATAAATTTATTTATACTATGAACGTAAAAGTGTATTCAGTGTATCTTTTGATGCCTAATTAAATGCGTTTAACGCATAGACTTATTGTTTAGTTATATATATATATTTAATTATATATATTTACATTGTTATATAATATATAAATATGATGTAGCAATATGTAAGTGAATGGTTTATCGACATTAAAAATATTAATTTGTTTATCCGCCAAATATAATTCATCCAATAATATTTCAGATAGTATTGATTTTACTAAAATAGAAATCGTTATAGGAACGTTCCCTGTTATACATCAGCTTTTCTTAATTCATTATATTGTTATATATCGTTTTGTAAACGTTCTGTTTTTGGACCTATTGTTTGTGCTGAATAACTGTTATAACCATACAACTTTGTGTAACTTCATAGGTAAAATGTCCTTATTAATGACAGTAAAAGCTATCTTTAAAGACAAAAACGAAACAAGGCGTTTTAAAATTCCCTGGGATGACATTACTGTAAATGGAATTGACAAAGCAGTACGACGATCATTCAATATAATTGACACTGAAGTGCTTATATATTCTTGGAAAGGTTAGTTAATGTATTCTTTGATTATACTGATTTCTTAACTTTAAGTTTAAATGATATACTAAATTCCCTAAATTGTATTTATTAATAATTTAATTTCATAAATATTTAATAAGTTATCTTTTGCCTTTTTGGGAGCTTATTTTAAATTAAAATATAAATGAATGTCCTTATCTATATTCATTTATTTTATATAAATTATTTTACATAATAAATATTAAAATGATTTAAGACATTTAGTATAAATAATGAAAAAAGGAAATGGTACAATGTTTAAGAATATAAAGAATAAGGTGGTAAAGAATCCATAATTACATTAATATATAATTCAATATTATCGTAGCCATAGATACTATAATATATATAGATTCTTGAATTTTGACATTTTAAAGAATTGTCAGTAAATTTCATTTTTTGCCTATTAATATTTTTAAAATGTCAGGCAATTTTTACAACTATTAAAAGGAGGGAAATTTTATTACTGTTACAGATTCTATTATTCTAACAAAAAATATTGTTTTTTTTAATATAATTTGTATTTATTTAGACTGTAACTGAAAAATTGTCATTTAACAAAAAATGTATATTTACAATGTCAATACAATTATATTAAAAATAATATTATAATAATATTCACTATTAAATAATCCACACATCTCTGCTGGAAAATTAAGCTGTTGTCAGGAATTTTTGTGTTTAATTTGTGTGAGGCACCCTGTTCTTAGATTAAATTATTTTAATTTTGATGCATTATATTCTTTTTAATACTTTTTTTTAGATAATTAATATTAAAAATAAATAAATAAAACATTTTTGTTAATTGACAATATATTGAATTAAATTGCACTATACATGAATAGGTTACATGCAATATACATGATTCATGAATATGTTGATTGTAAATGGTAAGTGAATTCAGATAATGTAAAAAATATATTTTTTAAATTATCTGAATTAACCAAGATGGTTCATGGACATGAAAAATTGTGTAATATAAATGATTGGAAAATCAAACATTAAAATAATTTAATGATTGAATTTTTCAATTAAATGGTTAAACTTAATTATATGATGGAATATAAACAATACATTATTTGTATATATTTATATATGTTTGCCTATTTACTGTTTGTATATTATATGTTTTATAACAATTTAAAGATAGTGTATCCACTCTACTAATAATTTGAACTACATTAAAATAAATATTTTACATTACAAACTGTTTCAAAAAGAAAAATAATACTATTGAGTGATTGAAACAAAAATAATGATAAATTTGCTTTTATCCAGACCAATTGACAATTGGGAATTATATATATTAAGGCTTTACATTAAATTTATAACTATTCTTAACTACTTCAACATTTACATATTATATTCTAAACTCAATAAAAAATAAAAATAATGTCTCTCCATTAATTTAAATATAAAAATAATAATGAATTTACTTATCATCTGAAATGTTTGCAAATAAAATATTTCATGTAAATTTCAAAGCATTGCATCCACTCTATAAATGTTTTAACACTTGAACATTTTTTTAAAAATTCTGAATTCAATTACTCAATGGACTGGTGATCAATATTATATTTATAGAATTACTGCTTGCTTTATATACATTTATTTTAAGTTTCACTCGGATATTTTAAAGAAAAAACAATGATCTGTACTAAACTACTTAATGGTCAAACTAACATAGAAGTATCATTTGATAAGATGTTATTATCATAAAGGAAATTGTAGAGGTGTCAAATTCTGCATGAGATAAATGAGATAATTCTAAATTTTTAGAATTATTAATAAAAGTTTTTTTTTAAATTATATATATTTTAGGTTGTAGATAGCTCTATTAAATCAAAAACTATAATTATTATCACTTAATATAGAATAATAAATGTAATAAAACTTATGTTGAATAACAGGAATTCCTTATATTGACAAAGTCAAGGCTTATAATATAGGAATTGAAAACTATTGAGTGTTGCAAAATTGTTAGTAAACTCAGAATAATTTTTTAAAATTATGATCATAAAAAGTGTGTATTATTTAATTAAATTTGGATAAGCTAAAATTCCTAATTTTTTATTTATAATATTTTTAGAGTGAAAAAAATGTAGTGTTGAATAAATAAGATGGAGTGACATAAGATGCTAATTTATGAATATAATCAGAAAAATTATTACAGATTTATTCATGCTTTCCTATACATTATCAACTAATCAAAACTAGAAAAAATTAATTAATATATTTTAAATTATAAAACAAAATCATCAAACATTACCAAATGTAACAAACAAACTATTATTAAAAAAATTATTTGCAATATTATTGTGAGGAAAAGGAAAAGAAACAACACTTAAATAAAGGTTCAGGTATTATTAGTTTTGGATTAGGATTATGTTCTAAAATTTTCTAGTTTGTTTTTATTTGAAATAATATTATATTTCAATTGTTCATTATTATACCTTTCAATTGAGCTAATGTTGTTAAAATTTATGAAATTGTATGAAATTTAATAAGTTTGTGTATTTTAAACATTAAAGTACACAGATATAATCTTTTTTGTGAAATGCATCATATTTCGGGGCTCTTATTTGCATTAATCAATTTAAAAATTAGTTATTGAATTAATTTGTTACAAAAACTAATAAAGTAGGCCTATTGTTTAACATTAATATTTATTAATTATATGTTATCATAGTAAGGGATATATATGTCAAATAAGATGTCTTTTAAATAAGTTTTTTGGCTTTTCATGATACTAAAGATAGAGTATTTTAATTTAATTTAAATAAATGTATCATTTATCTTTGCTATTAGGTAATTAGAATTCTTGGCGATTTTGAATCATACTATACAATTTTTCAACTTTACATTAATAGTAAAATATATGTTTAAACTTTTTAATCATTTCAGATGAAAATAATTTATTTGATTAATAATTATGTTCAAATATTCATGATATTAAAATTCATTTTTAAATTACACTTTCATTATGCATAATGTGGTCCAGACTTATTATTATTAAAAAAAGTATTTGTCGATTTATAAATATGATTGTGCCTCTTATTATTTGTATTTTATTTCAAATGTCATTAACATTTTTATGTGCATCTAAAACTCTTGAAAATTTTTGGATTTGCAGAATTTTGATCACATCTTTATATTAAATATTTTAATGCAGTAGGGTGGGTTTATTTACAGCTCTAAAACATTTTCTGAAAGTGTCCTTGTTGGCTGTTAGAAGCCTTGATTTAAAAAAAGAAGGCTGTGATTTGAGAATATAGGCTGTTATGGTCAAAACACACACATAGGTCTATATCTAAGTATGTTGGCTTATATCTAAGTGTAGTGAGAATAAATGTCTTGTGTTTCTCATGAATATATTTCACATTTTGTCAACGTTTTGCTCTGGTAAGATATTATATGCTATATATTATAGTAGTATAATAGAGATCATTGAATGGCAAATTGCTTTCCACAATAATCATATTTAATGATATATAGTACATAAAATAATATAAATGGATTTCTTGCTTAGTAATATTTTTATAATATTAAAATAGGATAAATATTAGACTTAATAGTGAAATTTCATTTGGTATGTTAAATACACTTTTTCTTTTTAAATACACATATTGTATGTTCTTAATTACTTTTTGTTTATATTTATACATTTTCATGGTGCAAAGGCATGGAGAATTTTTTTTAAATCATAAAATTCTATCTATCACCACAGATTTTGTTGTTGTAAAATTGAATGTTTTTGGACGGAATTCTGAGACATGCCAGGCTGATCTAGAGCTGCGAAAATTCTTCTCTATTGTATTATGCCTCAGTTGTATGAGACGAATCAGACGAATAGGTCCCTCATTTCACAGCTCATGATCTCCACTTGATAGAATATTGTGATTCAGACCCAACTTTGTACAAGGTCACCAAAGATTTCAGTGCATCTGCAAGAAATGTACACGACCAGTACAAAGCTGCTTTGGCTAAAATGAAAACGTCATCTATCAATAAGAAAAATTCAAGAATAATGTGAAGTGCTCATGGAGATGAAAGAGTGAAAAAGTTGCTTCATCTGCAGCTAGAAGATCTTAACAAAGAAATATATTCAGCAAAGAGAAAGTTTTAAAAGGCCATGCTTCCACATTTTTCAAGATCTTGCTTTATGTCTATAATACTATTATTTTACACACTGCTTATACCGTTATTATAGATGTTATACTTATTATTGTTATTTAAGAGGCCATTCTTCTACATTTTTCAAGAATTTCTAATAGCAATTTCTACCAGTGAAATCTTCAGAACTTCTTTCTGTAAAATATGACATTTTCCTTTAAAAATATAAGAAAAATCACTGGATAATATTTTGACCAACCGCTGAACACCATGATTTTAATCATAATATGAATAGTAAGTAACAGTATCTGAACGAAATTATAATTTTTTTAATGTTTAAAATGTTGTTAACTTAATTCAATTGGTGATAAATTATGTATTAAGCTGTTTTAAATAAGCTATATATGCATTTTACAAGTACAACTCGTAGGTTTTAGACACTTATTATGTATTTAGTATAATTCATGTGTTATATACAATATATCTTGTTTGTAATATATGTTCATCCTAACATCAGAGTTTTCCTTACATTACTGTAATGTTTGTTATGTGTCATTGAATGTTTTTGCAAAATGTGGGAACGAAATGAAGGCACTTGCTTTTATTTATTACTTTTGAAGTCAATAAAGGTATTGTGTTTATATAAGGATTTTGTATTTTGATTAGTTAAAATAATATATGATGACATAATCTATTAATATTATCCAGAAAATGTTTAAACTTGCACTAATTACTATAATTGCCTCTTGCGCCTAATAAAAGAGGTGTTTAAATGCTATATGTAGACCATTTGTATTTCTCATACTTTTAAATAAAGGTTTATCAATGTAGAATAATAATAATAAAATACTGACAGTAAAACTATTTAAGAAATTAGCGGAATAAAGAAAATCTGTAGAATATTATATAGCATAAGTTGAGATTTATAAATGTAAAAGAAATTAGCGGAATAAAGAAAATCTGTAGAATATTATATAGCATAAGTTGAGATTTATAAATGTAAAAGTTTAGTTGATTTAATATTTATGAGTTACAAATAGTTCATTAGTATATAAACATTTCATCACAAATTGTTAGTAGGGAAAATTCGAACAATTTTTGTTCCATAAGTAGTTTACTTCTAAAAAACATAAATTGGTGTATTAAAAAATATGGTTTAATAATAAACTTGATTAATGTTTTATATACAAATGGAAGAATTTATTTATTAAAGTAATGCTATAGTTAACCAATTATAAACATTTATAGTTATGCTATATAGCATCCATATATATATATTATGTGAGATAAGATTGTCGGTGGTGAGAAATATAACGCTAACTATACCCCAGACAATAAAGCAAAAACCTCCGACTATAAACCCGCCATCACACAGACTCAGAAATGGATTATGTCCGTTTCACGACTGGCGAGGAGCTTCAAGAGGCGCTGACTCAACTACCCCAGGACGGCATTCTGCGCATCTCGGTAGCCTCCAAGTGGCGCCAGGTCCCCCATGGCAACTGCATGTGCAGCCAGTGCCAACAGCCGATACGTGGGGAGCGCTACCTCTGCTTCGAGTGTCCGCGGGTCAGTCTGTGCTCGGACTGTGTGACCAGGCCGGATCATGGACATGGGCAGCATGTGCTGTTGGTGGTGAGGAATCCTCAGTTCCGGTCCAGTGGCAAGGTGATTGCCAGCATCAAGAGACTCATGTTGATTGGTATTGTTGGAGGGGCTGCTGGAGCTGGTGCAGGGGGGTGTCGCCGCCCTATTGACTCTGGTGAGATGCGGCGAGATATGTTGTCATGTTCATAAATCTTAATGGGGTTGATTAGTCGGCAGTAGTGAGGTTTATCATCCTAAAATCATTAGACACTTCAATAATTGCAATTAAAATAAATACTATTTTGAAGCAATAAGCACTTTCTTGATGTGTCATATGCCTTGCTTCGACTTTCTCTTATCTGGACTGATTATTATTAACATTGACATATAATAAATATGGTTTTGTATAGATGTAGGTACGTATGTATTTAACAGTATATTAAAATAGAATGTTATCCAACTATTAATTTTTCTTTTATTAACTACGGAGTGTACTTCGAAAATTTGCGACTAATTATACTATTTTTTAACAAGCGCTATTTCTTCTTAGTTTATTTTATTTAATGCTGCATAGGGATCAAGAATCTTAAATAGCAAGATAGTTTAAAGTAAAAACAACATTCCTGATGGAACTCCAGAGTGGTCAAACAAAAAGAATATGTTTCGAAAAAACGCAAATATTCATTTCAAAAAAGCCTTGTGTAACTAACTATAATTTAATAAAATAGAAATTAGTTTCTAATGACAAAATATGTCAATTTATATTTGAAAACGTCTCTTTTGCGATGCACAAACCATCAGTTATTTTCTATATTTAATTGATTCCTTCCGTCATTTGAGTTAAGTATCATGATTATCTTTCTAAATATGAAATTTAGACATTTTCCATCAGAGTAAATTTATTAATCTTTCATATCGCATCGTTCTCAATTAAATTAATTTACTACGAGTAGTTTGTAACTTATCTTTTTCCTTTTCAGGAATGTTATTTTTTATGCATTAGATATAATATATCAGCCACACTTTTTAAACTGTCATACATTTATTATGAAACATTTACTAATTATTTTATTATAATTAATTTCTATTAAAGTATTACATTATTATATAAATATACTTCATGCCAAATGTGACAATTCGAGAGATGGATTAGTATTACACTGTAAATAAATGTCTATAGTATACAGGAGTATTGATTGATGTCTATAGTATACAGGAGTATTGATTGATGTCTATAGTATACAGGAGTATTGATTGATGTCTATAGTATACAGGA
>JAUZND010092417.1:0-35896 GCA_034780555.1 Coelogynopora nodosa | reverse complement strand
ACAACAACCTTGAAAACATATTAAAAGTGTACATTAACTGTAAAAGTAATTTTTAATTACTTCTTAAAACATTAAACTTATAATATATTATTGTGAGATGCAATCTTTTCTGACAAATTATTTAAAAAAATTGATTAAATGTGTCAACTTTAAAAACAATGTTATGTATAGGTTCACATAATGTATTACAAATTATAACCAATAACAATTTAAAATGTTAGCAAATGTAAAACAGTATGCTATGAAATATATATACATATATTATTTTTCAATTTAAAAATGTCCATTGATGTTTAATTTGTGCATTGGACAGCAAACATCAGAATTGTTTTCGAGGACAAATATCATAACAATGTAATAAAATGGATCAATAATTGTTTGATTCCAACATATCTGAGTGCGGAATATTTTAAATATGTTTTTATGTAACTATACAATTTTCCAATAAAAGTATTTGAAACTCTGTCAATTAATAATTGATGAACCATATATACGTTGAAACTAATAAACGAAATATATTAAACTATGTAATGACCTAGTTACTTTTATAAATTGTGCACACTACACATACACTTCACATACGCGTATACAATGTATATCTCAATATAATGAATGAGGGATAAGTACTAATATGAATCCCATGTAAATAGAAAACTTGTTAAATAAAATACAGTTAATAATTTATAAGTCATAGTTTTGCTTTATTGTGATTCTAAACAACATCATCCGTATAATAATCGGTGAAAATTATTATCTCCTATGAGGATGGATATATTTTATTAAATTACTTAAAGGAAAACAAACTAATTAATCAATGTCAAAATTAACCAATGTTATTCTCACAATAATTATGAACAGCTACTGCCCATTGTATCAGCTATTAATTTATTTCGTAGACAATTTACCTTATTAAAGTTTTCCACAATATCTCCATTACTTTCCTTTCAAAGTTGAATTGTTTTGGTTTAAATGATACATTCCCTAAAATACAGAAGCCTTAATTATTAAAAATAAACAGAACTTTTAAAAGTGATTTAAAAATGTTTATACATTAAAAAAAACTTTTTATTTTTGTCTCCATATCAAGTTCTCATTGATTCAATAATAATACAATGAAACAATTTAACTTTATTGTTGAGTATGTTATTTAAGTTTACATTTATGTTAAGAATTTTTTGGAATTGTTAACTTTAAAATGTGCTGTTTTATAGATTTTATTAATTTTTAGAGTTCGTAACCTTGTGATTACATTTTAAAGGAAAGCGCTATTTTAAATTTGGAGAAATACAATCGGTTTTCGACCATTAAAATATGGCGATTAATTTCGGATTAAACCAGGAAATACATAATAAAGGTTTTTAAATATACATTTATATTTGTATCTATTTATAAGGCATACATTTAAACTACACATACCGTATATATTCTTTTTAATGTATATAAAGAGTATCTTTGGGAGAAATTAAATAAATTTATTATTCATAAAATTATTCAGATTTATTTTGAAAATGAAAACTCTTTTCGATTACCTAGGGAATATAGATTTTCCCTAAAGTAATTTAATCGAGAAGATAATGGATCTCTCAAAAATGATTAAAAGAAAACAAATACAACCATTCGTAGGGAAAGAACATTCGACACAGAAACTTTATTTATTAATGACATGTATGAAAGCAATAAATAAAATGTAGTAGGCAAACCACTTTAATAATAATGTTGCATTTCTTTTAAATATAAATATTAATCTAATGTATGTATATCACAAACGTGTGCACTGTGTTGCACATTGCATTGGACCCGCTCACTATTGACATCCAAAAAGCCCATCTAAAAAGGTGCTTATTGAGAGTGACCGTACGTTTGTAAAGGGAATATAATTTCTGAATAAATATGTGCTATATTGTGAATTCAATCATAATAATGTGTGTGTAACATAATATACATATAGGCCTATGTATAACTACAGTCATAGAAATGGATAGGATTGACCATTTTATAATACCTTTTTTTTATCCATTTCTATGACTACAGTATACTCTATCTAAAATGAGCATAAATACAAGCATAAAATCGTGAATATAAATACCACGTATAGCAAATATTATGTGCAATTAATAATAATGCCGTTTACAAGTCATTAAACTGACACTCAACGTTTGAGTTTAATGACGCAATTATGTGATTCACAGATGTAATTAGTACAGGAAGTTATGATTCTGGCACACTACTTGACCTTTGACTATGACATTTGACTTTGACTCCCTATACCCCCACTTCCACCCCTATCCACTAAATATATATGTATATATATATTCCGTTCTGGATCATTATGGATCATAAATACACTAACATCTTTCATTGGGTATATATTTTTAAAGTAGTAACTATGACAACCAAAGTTTGTATTATAAATCACAAATATAAAATATAAGATTTATAAATTTTTGTAAGATTATTAAATACTTACAAATATTTGTACATAAATGTACATAACGTTAAAATTTTTAATTTACATTATAATCTTATTATTTAATAACATATATTGTTTTTAGACTGTTTTTAAACAAAATTGACGAAAAATGACGTCACTCGTTATGGAATTTTTGTTTTTAGCTTATAACTTTGGATATTTACAACTTATGACAATCAAACTTGGCATTATGACTCACCAACATAAGCCAAATATATTATACTACTTATTGTTTTGTAAGTAGTATTAATTATATATGTACATATTTTATTTTATTTTATATAGTAAAATAAAATTAAATAGATAGACACTTAGAATAGCTATGAGCTAGTGTTCATTTTTTGAAAATCGGTTTAAATTTAACGAAGTTATAGACATTTTAGTGATTTACAGCTAATTAAATATATTTTTTTAATATATGTAGTAGATTGAAATTAAATAGATAGACTAGCCAAATAGCTATTAGTCAGTGCTTATTTTTAAAAAATCGGTTAAAATTTGACAGAGTTGAAGACATTTTTCCATTGTGATGTATTATAGACATATATTACACGATTATTTCAATGAGGATTCCGACATTCACTCAGCTTTATTTTGCTACTTATACGTATGTAGATTGATTTCGATGAGAATTTCGACCCAATGGAGCCAACTATTTTGTTTCAAATCAATGAAGAAATTTTTTTATGAATCCAATCTTTTATTAAAGTTACTTCCTTAAATAAAGTTTGTAATGAATACGTACTTTAATATAATGGATACACTTTATTATTAGATGTGTCAATATAATCATCATCATCATCACCAACATGTGAGATATTAATTGAGTCCAAAGCATTACGCACCCAGCTGTCAAAATATATCAAAATCATTTGATACCTTACCGTAGAGATGAATTATAGGTGACAAAAAGTAGTAACTTCTTGAATTTTTTTGACCTCTTTTTCAATTCGTTCCTTTGCTTCATCATTTTCAATATAATTGAATAGTTCAATATAATTCATCATTTTGTCTTTTCAGTGTTTCAACTCCATCAGGGTCAATATATTCTGTTTGTTTTTCTGTATGTTCTCCAGAATTGAAGTCAGAAGTTATAGTTTTTCATATTTTAGATAGTCTCTTACATTGTCTGTTTTATTCTGTATTGTTTAATTAATTCTTGTTGGTCATATAAATGAATTTTTACTAAATTATCATGAAATGTAATCATTGTATATGTGTTTTCTAATAATTTCGATAATCTACAACATGGTTCATTTTACAATTTTAAATTTTTTAGATGGTCTCTTACGCTATCTGTTTCGTTCTATATTGTCTTTATTATTTCCGACTGGTCATATAAGTGAACTTTCACCAAAATTATATATTCATAAAAAAAAATCCTTTTTTTGGATAATTGAAGCACACATTATTAATGATATAGAATGCCATTTAATTTATTATTATAATTATTTTTAAATTATACAGCAGTAGACAGAGTATGAAAGTAAGCATACAAATGTCAGTAATAATTACACATACATATGCACATGCGCGCCTGCTTGTAATTGTTGTATTCTGAGATTAAAAAATCTTCATTTATCTTAGTCTTTCGCACATCAGGCACTCCAAGGAGGTGTGATAATGCTTAGCCGGGATGAATTGATTGTACAGCTTGTTTCAAGTATTGCTCAAGATTCGATAATACACTGCTTTTCTCTCCTCCTATCATGTTAATATAGCCAAGTCCTTCAAACATTATGTCAATAAAATGCTCATTTCTACCTATATCTGTTGTCTTTGTATACAGTCTGTATATCACTCTAAGTAGGTCATTCATTTCATCATCATCAATACGCAACGCTTGCCTCAATGCGTAGCCCTGTTGTGTGTCTTGTTTTAAAACGTTTGTCACGTCGTCCGCAGCTTCCATCACAATTTTGGACATCTTAAGAATAAAGTTATAAAATAAGTCCGTTATAAAAAATAATACATTAAAATGGTAAAATGTTTACAACTCTGTCAAATTTCAAATGATTTAAAAAAAATAAGCACTAAAAACTTTTAGTTTTTTAAGTAGTAAAAATATATATATATTTTTATAACTTAAAAAACTAAAAGTTGTTTAAAAGATTTGAATTATGTATGTTGGTGAGTCATCATATCAAGTTTGGTGGTTGTCATAAGTTGTAAACATGAAAAGCTATAAGCTAAAAACAAAAACGACATCACGAGTGACGTCATTTTTTGTCCAAAATTTAAAAAACAGTCTAAAAACAATATTATAACAAAAAAATAAAATTATAATGTAGGTATACACTAATTTAACATTGTAAGGTTATGTACTACTTACAAATATTTGTTTGTAGTATATAAATATTTCTCTTATATTTGTGAGTCATCATACTAACTTTGGTTGTCATAAGTTACTACCCTAAAAATATATAATATTTCAGTGTATTTATGATCCATAATGATCCGTATAATAAATATATACAATATATATATATTTGGGGGGATAGAGGGGTGGTAGAGGGGGACCAAAGGTCAAATTTCATAGTCATAGGTCAAGTGGTGTGCTAGAATCTACCCTTCCTATACTACTAATGTAGTCAGGAAAGCAGTTTCTAAAATTAACCCAGATCGTGATTTGTATTGGTTAGTATGTTATGTTTGTATTGTTAGCCACGTTTGAGGGGAATTCGTTCGTAACCGGTGCAAAATGCTTTGGTCGTTAGTGAGGGAAAATAGCTCTTCATGGGATCCACTGTACTACGCTATGCTCAAAGTGACTTTATTATACTGCCTGCATAACTTATTTTTATATTCTATTATATGATGACGTCATACACATCATTCGCTACTTCACTGACTTCGTCAGTCAACGCAGTCGCATGGCAAAGGTGACTATCAATTTATTCAATTGCTGTATAATATATTTTCTTGTCTGAAGCACATTTTATTTGTATTTTACTCTACTAATATCTAACTTTCACGAAATAAAAATTTACGTGATTAATCATATTAAACGTATTATAGTTCTCAGATTAATGAGTTATTTTGTTATGAGTAATATTAATATTTATAATAACATTTTTTATTTTATATGACAAGAACGACTTTGCATGACAATAAAATGTTTTACGTATAGTATTACAGTTGTGGAACTTTTGAATTTAGTTTTATTATAAAATAAATATGGTCAGGACCAGAGAACAACATAAATTTAAAAAATATTTACTAAAAAAACGTTACTTATATTTTGAATGCAAATTTCGTATTATAAAAATTCGGAAAATGTCCCAATTGCACCTCAAAAAATAATTACAATAACCAAATCACAATTAGTAAGAATAAGGCAACATAAGTTAGTTCAGATTAAGTTAATATATTATATAACTGAAATCACCGACCATCAGTATCATTGTATATTGCACGGTAGTGTTACCATGACAATAAATTCTATGGTTACTACAAAGGGACGACATCGCCATCTATATTACAAAATCAAATCCATGTTTCCAGGAAGAAAAAAAAATTGTCGCATTTCAATGATTGTGATTCAAACTTTCAGAAACGTTAGATTAATTTGATATGATAAATAGATATAAATATTATCTCCACAAAATCGAACGGACTAAAATTAGTACTTATTTGTTTTTACGATTCATAAAACTTTATAGTTTTAAATTTTAGATTGATCGTTTGCTCCCTCCCTAATTAGGAGATATTTTAGGATTAAAAAATCTGATATTGATAATTGTTGACATCACTTTTTTTTCTTTTTTTCGTGTCACCTTCAACCAAATAAGTCAAGCCGATGTGGGTGTTTAATCTATTAAAGGGAGCAAAACTATTATTGAGAAAAACTGTTTTCTTATTTCTTATTAAATGAAACGAGCCACAAAATAAATCGATTACTTCTGCATCTCTAAATGTTGTACTAAATGTGTTTTGCTGTTGAAAGTGTATAAAATAAAATAAATGAAGTGCGCGCTGATTAGTTTATCCTTAATTAATTTGTTACATAATATACATGTAAAAGTAATTAGATTATTACATAAAAATCACATGGTTGATTTTGTTAGTACATGTAATATATATAGTTTGGAAATAGGTCGCATGTACCGATATAAAGCACTAAGTTCTAGTCTAAGAGAATTTTATTAATTAAATAGCAGAGAAATAAGGTAAAGAAAGCGTTTAAGGTGTTTAGTTCTTGCTCGGAGCTCAAAGGACTGTCGGCTTCACAAATTTGCTCTTCATAGATCTATCCTATGTAGGTCTAAGATAGCCCATTATAGAAATAACCCCTATGTTTCAATGGGTTACCCGTATTTCAGCTGACTCTTTAAAACTACGGGAAAACAAGGAGAAAGCCTTCAGGTTTTAGTCTAACGATAGTGAGAATTGCGTGATAATCTATATCATGGACAATCGTTTTTATTGATTGGTTCTCTACAGATTCAAGTTTATTTTCCTTTTGTAATTAAATGGTTGACGAGAGATCTGACAGATCTGACATACGCTTGCAAGTTGTCGTTAGAAGATGCTCTTGATCTATGAAGGATGGACAATCTATACATTATTTTGTTTTCATTCTAGACAACTGCGCCCACATAACTTTTCCACAACAGAAATGAATAAATGATGAATTCAGAAAGTTCCACTATAAATGGGAATGGCAGTATTGCTACATAATAGTGTTTTAAAGGAATGAATATCAAATTACACTGAAATTAATATTCCGTAGAAGAACATCTTAGTGATTTCATATTGTCAAAGCTATAGTAATATAAAAAATAGTAAAAATACAAATTTAACAATAAAATAATGTCCATATTCAAAATTTTTATGATTTTCAATAATGTGAAAAACATTATATTATAAAAATAAAAACATTTTTTAACGAAAAAAATTTAAATAAATAATAGCCAGCTGATATTACGTGACAGTCACAGTAAGAAATTATTAAGAAAAATGTGCATAATTCAATAGAAATGTGCATAATTCAATAAAAATGTGCATATTTCAATAAAAATGTGCATAAGTCAATAAAAATGTGCATAATTCAATTAAAATGTGCATAATTCAATAAAAATGTGCATCATTCAATAAAAATGTGCATAATTCAATAAAAATGTGCATAATTCAATAAAAAATATTTTGTGGAATTAGTGAATATGGGTTAGTTATTAGAGAGCAAAAAATTATGCTTGTCAGAACTAAAATTAAAATAGAACATACACTAAAATGCAGATTCTTTTCTTTTATAGCCTAACCGTCTCAAAAGAAGGAAGGCATCTTATATATACACTTATTTACGCAGTTTGGCTGTTATTTAGCTTTATATAATATATATTTAGATATATATTTTTGTTATATTTTATATAGGAAGGAATTTTGGTTATGTGTTTCACATTGCTGATCATTATGAACTAAGAAGTTTTACTTTGAAATGTAAAGGAAATTTTCTAATTATATATTTATTTTAATTAAAGTAGAATTCAGGATCTTATACCTAACTTGCATTCCAAATACATTAAGTAGGCCTGTAGCCTATGTTTATATTAATTGAAAATTCAATATTATACATTACGTCTAAAACATAAAATTTATTTATATAATATCCACTTTTAATTTTACACGTCAAATTGATTGAAATCGCAAAACGTGATCATTTTTGGTCGTTTTTATTATATTTCTAATTCTGAAAATATTATTTATGTATTCCAAGTAGGATAAACTACAACGTTGTTTCAGCATAAATTTGTTAGGAGAGAAAACAATATAAAACTTTAAAAGCTTTCCGAAAGATCAAGTGGGTTTTATGTTGTATTTATTGTAATTTTGTAATTTCATAACTAGAAATGTATGATTTGTTTTCCTTCTAATTATAAATATCGTGTTTATTTATACATTTTTAAAACTGATTATTTATAAATACGCACTTTTCGGATAAACAGCAATTTTTAAATTAGCTCAGGCCGACCTTCTATTGACAAATATTTTATAACTCAGAAACCAATTCGAATTTGCATGCTACGTTTTTCAATTAAATATAATTCAAGGAATTTAACATATTTAAGTTACCTTTTTTTCTCGTTTCAGTTAAAGGTTGAAATTAACCTGTATGTCTTTGTACAAATGGGGAAGTATTAGTTGCATGAAACATTTTGAGCTAGCAATAATCCAAAAAGTCATGTTTAAATTAATCTATCAATCATTTCAAAAACTAATTAATCCGGTCTTTATTAGACAGGCATCCAAGTACAAGAAAGTAGTTAACTTTACTCTAGGGAATCTAAAATATCACAATATTTCTTAATCAATTTAAGTGCGTATACATATTATCGAGTAGAAATAATTAAATCCATTGTATATGTGAGGAATGAATTTTTACGAAGAATACTTTTTACATAATTTGTTTTACAATATTAAGTATCAAAGTAAGTATATTTATTTTTTTAATTTTCGAAACAAATTCTATATATTTGTTTATTTAATAAAAATAGACAAATATATAGAATTATGCAAGATAAATAAATTTTTATATAATGTTTTCGTAAATAAATTTATGTCATTCGTTATTCTCCTTCTGCCTTTTTAAATTTTCCCTTTCCAAAACAAAAATATTTAAACTCAACGCAGCCCGAGTGGTCCAGTGAGCAGTCCAGTTCACAGTGTCAAAGCTGAGGCATAAGTTGAAGCAAAGTTGAAGCTGCTTCATGAAGTAGTTCATGTTCTGTTCGTAGTCTAGATTCATGAGGAACTTCATGTTCTGTTCGTAGTCTAGCTTCATGAGGTACTTCATGTTCTGTTCATAGTCTAGCTTCATGAGGTACTTCATGTTCTGTTCGTAGTCTAGCTTCATGAAGTACTTCCTGTTCTGTTCATAGTCTAGCTTCATGAGGTACTTCATGTTCTGTTCGTAGTCTAGCTTCATGAAGTACTTCATGTTCTGTTCATAGTCTAGCTTCATGAGGTACTTCATGTTCTGTTCGTAGTCTAGCTTCATGAGGTACTTCATGTTCTGTTCATAGTCTAGCTTCATGAGTTACTTCATGTTCTGTTCGTAGTCTAGCTTCATGAGGTACTTCATATTCTGTTCGTAGTCTAGTTTCATGAGGTACTTCATATTCTGTTTGTAGTCTAGCTTCATGAGGTACTTCATATTCTGACTGTAAACACTTAATACATGCGGGAATACATACATTAGGTAATGACTAATACATGATTATATTCTTCAAGTAAAAAAACGTATTCCCTTTTTCTGTAATATTAATATTTTTTGTATTCTATATTTATTTTTACTCGAACAAAATTTATGTTTTGTCAAATTGACTCGAATATTTAAAAGAAGCGTTTTTATTTAAAAAGATGTTTTGTTTTAACTTATTTAAAAGACCAGTGAACAAAATAGTTAAATATTTCAATAATCCACAACAAACTTCGCTTCAACTTATAGTTCAATAATATACTTTTGAATACATTAATAATGTGTCAAGAGCGCTTTCGATGTTTACATTAGTATATATAATTGACTTAACTTAACTAAATTTCAAAATGGTCTTTATGTTTCGATTATCTCTCCAGCCTTTATAATTTTATATCATATTATTTTGTTTCAGATGACTGTTTGCAAATGGCTATTTTTCGTTTAAATATAAAACATAGATCAAATAAACGAACAGACATATATTTATAGTAATAATGTATGTAGTGAATAACTGTTTATAATAACAATGTTAATTACGCAATATAATTTTGTTATAATATGTTAAGCATCCATGTTTATCACTTTCAATGTTATATTCAAATTACAAGTTCCTTCGATTATGTACCAGGGGTATATTTCCGAAAAGTTTAGGATATTGTTTCTCGATTATAGCTAAAAGCGCTTCGTTTACGGCACCAGAAAGTGGAATCCCGGACTTTAATCTGGTTAATTCTTCTTCACAAGTTTCATCGAAATATTCACAATCTTCATCAGATCCCGGCCAACAAAGAACCCTACCCTGAAAATAGATAAAACATGTTTATACGTATCAAATAATTATTTTAATTTTTAAAAATTGACTGTACAATGGACTTTTTATTTTATTATCAATTATCAAGTTTTGTTTATCTATTTTTTTGGAGTATAAATTTTCAATTCATTTTGACCTCATTACCATGATGTTTTTTACTTATTTCGATATTAATATTTTAATTATTTATAAAATGTCGATACTTATACAACTATATTATATCAAAATTAGCAACACTATCAAACCTAGTAGCAAATTAGAGGCATAGACTTGATGTTTCTAACAGCCAAAACTTTTCAACCCTTTATTTATTATCAATAGCATACGCAACCATGCCCATACTCTGAAAACATCAAGTCCCAATGAGAATGGGACAAGGTAATCGACTTACTTACCTTTAATAAATCAATAAAGAAAAATTTCTCGAATTTTACTTTATCTGTGGTATTAAGAATAGTATAGAACACAAATACTTGGCGACAACCGTATGCAATGAGCAATTCCAAATCTCACCTTCATTACTCAGACCCTTCATTGAATTGGCATCTCTATTGCATATATCCAGTTGCATATTAGGTATTATTATTATCGGGTTATTATGCGGTCATATCAATGAATAAAGGATTATTAAGAAGGTTCGATCTATTATATAAGAGGAATATTATTCACATGTATAATATTGCCATTTTGACTTTCGCCTTTACTAATCGGTTATGTAAAGAACATTGTTTCTAAAATATGTATAATTGTGTAATATCAAAAGTGTTACTGTGTTATTTTATAAGATGTGATTTCCTCCTTTTATACATTTGTTAATGTCTACATAGTACCATTATTATACTATGTTTAGTCAAACATTTCAAATGTTATTCTGAACTTACATAAAAAAGAATTTTGTAAATTTGTCAATAAATTATTTTAACAATTTTTTGAGTGAATGCGAACAATACCTTGTTTATTACTTAATCATTGTCCGTAATCTATTAATCCTATAGCGTGTACCAACGATAACAATTGGGATATAAATATATAATGCTTATATTATGTCTCAAGCTACCAAATTTATAGAAATGTGCAAAAGTTCAAAAAGTCTCTTGTGATACTTCTGATTCCAAATTTTATGTGTGGATCTATAAAATATCCAAAAACACGTTAGCTTCAGAATTTATAATTTTCTGCCAACTACAGTTGCTTTTAGCTAAATGTCTACAGAGCACACTATCCGACAATGCTTTAGGAAGCACCCTTGGATGTGGGACCACCTTGTATTGATTCAAGAGAATTTGGGAGGACAAATGATGGCACATCAGGCCTTCTTCTTCTAATATCTCATCCAACCGATGTGTCGCCAGTACCGGACACAAATATAAAGCTGAAACAATTTAGATGCTCATCCACTCATTTCTGTTTAACGTCTAAATGAAATCTGTGTTGCAGTTATTATTTATATTTAATTATAAGAGGTACAAGTAGCTGAATGATGAACATTATATTTAAAAGAATTTTTAGAACTTTTGCATATTAATTCAAAATATGTTAAATTATTGTTACGTAAAATAAAATGTGTTGAAAAAGCAAAAAGTGAAACCGGTTTGAACAAAAACTACGTTTTTGTTTATTTATTCTATTCGATTTATATATTATAGAATCAATTTGATCACGCCTAAGTTGTGTTTGTTTTTTTATAAACAATAAGTTAAGTCAGTCTCGCAAAAATTTACTAAATGATAAAAATATAAATACATCTCAATGTAATCGTCTTTCTTTTGTTACTACTTATAATCCTCCTCTTAAAGATCTTTCGTTAATTACTAAAAAACATTTTCCGTTACTTCATTTATTAGATAAATCGAAAACAACTTTTCCAAATCCCCCTATGGTCGCAATAAAATGTTAAAGATATTCTTGTTAAATTAGACATTAATCGTAAAATAAATAATTCCAAAAATAATATAACATTTAAATGTGGTTTCAATAAATGTAAAACTTGCTTTTATTTTGATGAATCTCCCATAATTGTAAGTTCTAAAAATTCTTTTAAATAAAATGTTCATCATTCAGCTACTTGTACATCTTCTAATTATATATGTATATATATAATAACTTGTAAAAGAGTAAACTTCAATATATAGGGAAAACTTCCCAACCTTTAATAAATAGACTTAATCAACGTAAAAGTGATATTAGATTAATTATAAAGGTACTCCTTGTCATTGTGCTTCAACACTTCACTTTTCCAAAAGTTTTCACGAACTTAATTTTATTAAAATTCAATTTATAGAAATTAATCAAAATTGGACCACTCAACAACGTCGCCAAAAGAAGAAGAATATACAATATATGTAAATTTAAATGTATGCAACCAGATGTTATAAATAAAGATGTGGGAGATCTTTATGTGGCTGTAATTGAGCCGGTCATTTATAATATTTCGTAATTGTGTTTCATTTATGTTATAATATTACTTTATATATAATTTGTAGGTTATAATTATTCTTTTAATTAAAATCAACATACACAACATTAAATTAAAGTGCAAATATGTCTTCCATCCATGTTGGAGGCACTTTTTGATTTTGGAAATATATATAAATGTCAAAAAATCTTACCTGACTTAGGAAAAAAATATTATTATCAAAATATTTATATAGTGTAATTAGCGTATATATAATAATATATGTAATTATGTATTTTATTATTAGCATAGTAATTTTTATAAAATAGTTAGAAATGAATATACTTGTTTGACCTACTTTTTTTCCGGAATTCAAGCATTGGCATTTACTGCAGTTAATATCAAACTTATATCCCTTACTAAAGGGATGTCTGCAGACAGCTGGTGCATTATTACAATACATTGCGGCAAAAGAAGTAACCACAAGACTACTTATCAAGACAATGCTTAAAAGAGTCTTCATCCTTCAAAGAACGTAAATTGCGAGCGCACCCAATTTCTATAACGAAAATTTGTATTTAAATATAAATTGTGTTGAAACTGTGAGTATAACTTTGAAGTAGTATTTGACGATGTAATTACATAGGCATTATATAAATCATTATTTATAAACATTGTACAATATTTTGCTCTTTGGGTTGGTTGAAATATATTACAATACAAAATTAAGTATTCTGTGACACAGATAATTATATAAATGAGAACTTAAGTAAACATTTGCATATCTAAATTATTAAACTGGATTGATGATTATGTTATTAAATAACGACAGTGATAAGAAATTGTATATTAAAGTAAACGTTGATGTTGATGTGAATATATATTAGTAGAGCGAATTATGCGAGCAATAAGCCATATTACTTTGCAGTTTGTACGTTCTCAATTTACTTATTTCTTAAATAATACAAAGAACCAAAACCTCTATAGCGATAGTAATTTCATATTGTTGTCAGAAATGTTTTCATGAAGTGTTTACAGTTATGTCATTCTAATAATTTACACGACCGTTTAAAAGATTAAATATTATACATTTAAAATTATATTTCTTTAATATTGTGCTTACCGTAATTAGTTGAGTGAATAATTATTAAACGGAAACTACTAAACATAACTAAGCTCAAATATGATATATTTATTATTTCAATATTAAAATATAAAATATATTTGTACTGTTTTTAAGTTTTTTTATTAATATTTGTATTACTAAAGTAATACACATAAGATAATATGTATATTGTAAATGTAATTTAAAATAAAGTAAAATACAATATATCATATAAATGTGTGGGAATAATACCTATATGTATTACAATAAGTCACAAATGTATGTTTTATACTGTAAAAAGATATATAACATAACATATGATAATAGGACAAACATATATTACATGATATTGCACAAGATAACAAAATAATGAATGTTTAAATGCATTTGATAGTGTTATATAAAGTTGTTAATTAAATTCTTCAATTCTCAAAAGCTATAAAAAAATAGTATATTCTGAAAGTTTACTGTTTTACACTTTTTCCGTGAATGTGAGAATTTTGACGATTTGATTTAATATATACGTTATAGATATTTTGATAAATATTAGGATAACTGAATCTACATTATCACTTCTAATAATAAATAAACACATTATATTCAAATCCTCAAAACAATCACAAAACATATCAGAAATTTAAAAAAAAATAATAACCAGAAATTCTCTAAGCGGCTGTGAAATATAAAACACTTTTTTAAAATAATATTAAGATGGTTTTAAAGCAAAAACAACATTCATGGCAAACTAGATAGACTAAATATATAGATTAGATATAGACTAGATAGATAGATAAACTAATTAGATAGGTCAAAGAAAAGGAATGAGTCATCATCAAACCACAAATATTATTTATAAAAAAAATTACAATCCCAACATAGCTTGTTCTCTATGTAAAACAGGCATAGGGACAAGATGGCAAGTCAAACCTGTGGATTTAAAAACAGTTTATTAAGGTACAGGCCGAATAAAAAAAACACATGTAACAACTGATGTTTATTTTTTAACAACTTATTTCCACAAATGATTTCAAATATATTTATTTTATCGTTTGTATAATAAAAATTTCTATCTAAATAAAATGATAATATTTGATATAATTTTTACAAATAAGCAGCAGTATTTAGTATTTTATTCATTATTTAGTTAATAAGTTATAGAATATTATAAAATGTTTTTCAAAAATGTTTCGCAAAATTTTGCATACAAATGTTGAACAATGTGCAGTGATTATTACAATATCCATTTCAATAAAATGAAAATTAAATATAACACACGTTTAATCTTATAATCATTACTCATATTGTTCGAATCTGTATTTTCATGTATGATACACGACATGTTTAAATGCTAGTATGTCAGTCCAGGAATCAATTATTTAAAAATATTTTAAAAAGAATTCCGAAAGCAATATTATTTTGCAAAACAAAAGTATAATAATAAACTATTTTCACATATTTTTACATATTTACTTATCATTTCATGCCATGCATTATTAAAATCGCTACTGATAAATAATGAAACATTATTAAAGCTGTTAAGAAAAACATAATTTGATTAAGAAACTGTCAAAGTAATGTAAACCGTTTACGATACTTCAAAATATCAACTAACGCAATCAACTATTAACAAAACAAACAAAAGATGACTGAAATGTAAGCATCACAATCCATTAATAATTTATCTTAATGATTAATATTATACAAAACAAACACGTTTTTTCATTTATAGATTTTTTGCTGTGCGACGTTTGATAAATATATTAATAATTGAAACAGTTGTATATTTTCAAACATTGGAAAACAGAATCTATGTACGTATTAAGTTTAATATTGATTATCAACATGAAAAGAAGTTAAAAATTGGAAGTAGTTTTTATTTATTTAACCGTATTTATCCAATTACTGAAATGAAATTATAACATGAACAGTTATTATACAGTAGTTATTTTTCATTATGAACGACACTTTAATTACGAAAGCTTTTTTGAGTCTTTGTTAATCTAGACAAAGGAATATTTGCATTATAATTTCTTGGAGAATTGGAGATGTCATATAATAATATTTTATTCAGTTTAATTTGTATATTATCAAACTTAGCTATACAATGTACTTTACATAGCTATAGCTAGCTAAAACATTAAGTGGTGCCTATTTTATGGCGGAAACCTTGTGCAAATCATTAATCAAAAATAATTGTTTTTCCAAAAACACACGTTCGAGTTCATAATAATTTTTGATATAAGTTAAAATATGATGCCACGTTAAAAGTACAACCACAATAATAAAAATACACATGACAAATAAACGTCTAACCTGTTATTACATAGATTTGATAAATTTCTATCACGTGCATAAAAATGTTCCCCTCAGGTTAAGTCTAATATTGTTTCGTCAATTTACATTTTTAAACTCGAGCTAGACCTAACTCTACTAAGGAATATTGTATGTCGAGCTACACCGTTCTTACTTCAAATGATTTAAATATCCCTAATTGATTATGTATTGATAACTTTATAATATTTTGTGATGAAGTTCATAAGACAAATTTGTCAATTTAACTATTTGTGCTCCTATCAGAGTTGCCGATCCCTTTTGTATATAGCGATAATCAATTTCGCATGATAAACTGAAAAAGATGTACGCTTAAAATCAAAGATTCTGCGGCGATATATTCAGACATGTAAAATAGGTAAATATCGCTCAAAAGTGATAATAAAGTGTTTTCTAAAGTTATTTGTGAAGATATTTTTTATTTAATTAAACTGATCAATAAAAACATTATGATATTATGTTTTTGTTATATTATTGTAACATTATGATGATATATGATATTGTTATACATTTAAAACATTATAATTATCCATAAATTAAAATTTAATGTATGAAAGTTGATGCATTTCTCATTGAAAATTGCTTTCATTTCTGAAAATATTTATAATTTTGGATTCAATTTTATATTATATTTTAATATTAATATGCCGTTAAAATAAAAACCAATTTTTCATTGATTGAAATTATTTTAACTATTATTAAAAGGGTTTTTTTATTTAAAAAATTATCTATGCATGACATCAAGAGTTATGTTTTTAGTTGTTTTTTAATTTTCTTAATTTTAATTATCTTATGGCATCTCCATAGTCATGAACACATAATTCAAAGTATTTTTATATGTTTCAAAGATATTTATTTCATGGAATCCGATTAATTAAAAGTATACAAGTAAAGGATTTTGATTCAATCCATATTATATAAATGTTTACTTTAAAATCTATAATTTTGAATTTCGAAATAATACTACGTATTCCAAATATATAAGATTTCCCAAGTGAAACATAGCATGAATAATGTTTTTTAATTTTAATAATGTTTAGTATATTATTTAAGATGTAATAACAAAATTTAACTAAAATTATTTTAAACAAAAGTATATATTTAGTAAAATCTGTCATCATTGCTGCGTCAACTGCATCAGTCTATTCATACACCATGTTCTCAGTGTTGTCCCAAATTTTATATTAATTCAGACATTATTTCTTTTAAGAACTCCGCTATAGTTGGAGGTCCGAATTTCATTCTGGATAATTCTTCATCAAAAGTTATTGGTGTTTCGTTACAGTCATCATTTGGAATACAACTGACAGATTATTGAAATTGTGTAACATTTATATTAATGGGACATAAGGAACAAGAATTATTTTATTTCGAAATATAATTTAATAAACCAAAATATTTTCATTACATTACGTCATCTGCTTTGATTGTGATTTAAATATAAATTATATAATATATGTTATAGTCTTTATTTTCTTCTTTTTTTAACACTTACTTTCTATTTATTTGTGAAATATCAATGTACTTATTCATAATACTGTTATTGTTCATTGTAATAAATCAAAAATAACATTATAGCATGCTTTTTCTTAAACAATAACCCTTAAATTTAGTTAGTTCAATACGTTGTTTAAATTCTAAACAAGTATCGTTTTTATAAAAATATTTATAATTGTTGTTGTATGGATGTAACGTAACTACGCATATTAAAGCTTATGTTACGAATAAATTAATTAAACAATATATTTAAGTTTTCTAAATATAATATAAAAACAGTTCAATGATAACATTAATATATTTTGATTTACAAATTGAAATCACAAAAATTTGAGCCTTTATTAAAATATTAATTATATATTATCGAAAACATTGTAATAATACTTTTTTGTCTTTGGAGAAAATTCAATTACCAATAATAGAAAGCAAACACTGCATTTATACTTTTTATAATCATAGTAATATAGTGAAATTGACATATCATAAAATAACACAATAAAACTATTGACATACCCATTTATATATATTTTAAGAACCATTATTTTCAAAATTTTACCGCCAATTCAAAATAATAATAGAATGAGATATCTTTACAATCATATATGCTTCGATCTAAATATTTCAGAATTTATAATACCGTCTGGTGTATAAGCAGACTTATTGTGCATTAATTATCCTCATTAATACAACACTGAGAAATCCAATATTATTAAAATAAACGATATCATGGTTTTATTTTACATTGAAGGTTAACTGTAGAACGGCCACGAAAGGTGTTTGTTAATTGTAAACATTTTATTTTTATCATCTGAAATGCAATATTAGACTGACATATTTACATATCTGCCAAATGACCACATCATAATAAACCATGTTAAACTATTTTTTAAAGTTTTTTTGAATGTTGAACTTCAATGTTCGGAGGGTAAATGTTTTAAAATAATAAATTTATCAGTGACACACATAAGACAATATACTTTCTAATTAAAAATATGTCATTTGTACCACCATGTTTGGCCGTTATTTTGTTATTTTGTTATATTTTATGATTATGCATGATAATCTAAAATATCAAATCAGACACATTAAAAAAAATTTTTATATTGTTTGAGTTAGAATTGATTTTAATGCATATGATTTAATAATAAATTTTTAATAATATCTTATATAGTGGATAACAGATTAATAAAAAGCATGTACTATTTCGATAAAAAAGTAAAATATTGAGAAAAAACAACAAATGTTCCTTTTAAGTCACTCAGTAGAAATATGGTGATTAAAAATCTAATTAATTATAATACTTTGTTTTCAGTAGCAAGGAGGAATTAACTCATCAAAGTAAGCACTTTGTCAGCTATCAAGAAATATAAACATGTTGCAATGGTTATGCTTTATGGATAAACTTTTGTAATTTTGTAATCCACAAGTCACTAAGTCTCTTTCTATTTTGTACATAATGTATATTTGATTGTTTTAAGCATTTATCTCAATGAAGATAACAGATCACAATTAAAACTTTAAATGTATTTACATAATTTACTTTAACCCACAATGCAGCTTATTTGTAGTATAAACGCTACTTCAAATGTTTTGGTTAAGGTCAAATATATTGACAGTCTATTATATAGATAACCAGTTCAGTCATTTTTGTAATTATAAACAGTTCGCCGGGTCAAATATTAGACAATGTGATGTTTGTCACTGAAATTACCACCAAAGCCTCTTGAAAAATATCTGCCGCTCAAAATACATAATAAATTAAATTCATATTGGGTATTGTAGAAGTGTAAAACCTGTTCAATATATTTTTACCCATACAAATAAACACGCGATCATTTATATGTAATTTTCAATTTAACATTTTCAATCTTGAAATATGACGTGTTCATATTGTATATAAGTAGAAAATGCGGCATAAAATTCCACATTAATTTTATAAAAATGAGCGATATACACAATATAAAGAAAAATGTAAATATTTAACTAATTGGTGTGAAATATTCAAAAATATATTATTTAAAAAAGTAACACGTTAATATGATTCGCGCTATTACTATATAATTTTAATGTATTCTTTTAAAAAGTTTATAAAATATTTCTTGCTAATATTCTTATAAATAAATATACAGATACTTTATTAATCACGCATATTACATAAAAGGTTATATATTAATAATTTCCATTATATATGTCTAAATGAAAACAATGAAAGTTGTGATTATATAAAAGATATTAAATTTAAATTAAACAATTATTAAATATACATTATATCCAGCAAAAATTAAAAACCTACAAATAAGTCTATATATTAAGTTTTGGCCATCCCCATTTTTTAATTATAAATAAGCAGCATTATTGAATATGTAATTTATAATTAACGACACGACGTTTCGACTTAGACTTTATCAAACGTGGGATAATGGAACAAAAAGGTTGTACATAAAAGAATTCAGTCACAAAATATTGAAAGTACGTCGTAAAATGTAATGCACAAATAAATACTTAAACCATTTTGGTGAGCAAAAAGTGAATGTATTATAAAAACAAGATTACTTAAGGATGGAAAGACACCTGTGACAATATAGCCGTTCAAAATGTTATGCTTGAGTGAAGAAATAGATATGGCCTTGATGATGAAAAAAGACAAGTGCGAGAAACACTTCTGAAAATGTAAAGAAAAACAACAATAAAAATGAAAAGTTTTATTGTGGTTTTTATTTACATGGCCTTAAGGGAAAGTTTAGTACAATTTTTTTTCGAATAGTCTAATATTTTCTTTGCAAAATTTTAGCTACAAGCATTGCCGTGAATTTTCAGATGGAGAAAAATGGAGGAATTAATTACAGATAGGTGTTCATTTATTTCACTGCGAATGGTGCAGCCTTTTATCTTCAGTAGACTTTATTTCAGAAGTTACATTAGAAACACAATTTCAGTGACTGTATATTAGCCTTTGTCATACCGAGCAAGTTAACAGTTTATTATGCTTTGACGCACTTTTTACTGAGAAAACAATATTTCACACAATTTAAAGCATTGTCGATTAGTCAAAAATTAAGTTTTACCAAACTGGAGAGGTAGATGGTATACATTATATTACAATTCAAAATATTAGTGAGTTTAAACAACGATTTGTTAACCTAAAAATTAGTAAACTTATCAACATTAGTAGTATGAGAATGGATACTTATGGACTCCTTACTGCTTCCCCCCAAACCAATACAGAAATAGTATGGATATAGACAATTTTGCAACTAACACTCTTTGAATTTTCAACTCCTGCCAAGAACATTTGTATTGGTGCACACATAGAGCTGAAAATAATATTTAAAATTAATCTGCAAATAAGAGCACGCGTTTAAATGCATTTAAAACTATTAGGCTAAACCACAAAGCAATATACCCAAATCTCTTGCTGCTTAGATTTATTTGGAATCGTAATCAATTTTGTTTTGAAACAATTATGTAAATCAAAGCATTGAAAAGATATAGATAAAAATACACGTAGTGTAACCAACTTGTGCTGCCCTGGACCTGTAATAAATGTAATTTCAAAATATTAACTAATCTTTTGTTCCGCCACGATCACTATTTATTTAGTTATGAACCAATCATGTAAATCAAATTATTAAATAGATATATGCAAGAAACACCTATTTAGACACACTTTTGTGACACTACAGTATGTAACAAATGGTACTTTAAAATATTAACTACTCTATTATATCTGTCATTGTCACTAACCTTTTAGTTATGAAACAATTATGAAAAAAAATCAAAACATTAAACAGATATATTCAAAAACACGTATTTAGGCCTACTTTTGCGGCCCTAGACCTTGGATTGTATCCCCGATCAACGAAAAACAAACAATACAAGCCTGCGGACAATGACCACCTTAGCTCACCTATCACTGACAATTATACTCTTACCTAAGATGGTAAAAACTAAACCCAAATAATGGTAATGTACGAAAATTGTAGCGAAGAAAATACACGGTAAAATAAAAGTTACCTATAAAGCAGTAACTCTATCTCTGCTTATTTTCTGAATTGCCTTGTTCGAAGGCAGTCTTTCTGTTTTGCTTTGTTATGTGTCTTGCTATGTTGAACAATAAATTGTTATTTAAGTATTATTTTACAATATTATGATCGAATTTGAAAGATTAATATAGATATTTTATTATATTTTATTATATGTATAATTACAAACATATAGGAATGACATATTTTTCGACCATGTCTGATGGTGTATATTTGAGTATTTTAACAATGATTCCGGAAATCTTAATATGGATATAAACAAATATGAATCGGTTGTCACTTATTTCAACTACAGCTGATTGTTGATGTCAGTTCATCTGACATTTAAAATTAAATTCAAGATTATATCTATTAACAGACCATCATGTATGGGACGGAACAAAGTGTATTCAATCAAGTGTACTTTTTACGAAGATTGAATTCCAAATCATGAAAATAGTTTTCATAATGATGCTAAAACATATTTAATTATTTGTCTGACATGTACACTATTCGAGGACAAGTTTTGAAATAAAAAAATCTTTACTTCTAGTTCTTATCGTTGTTTTATTTTTAGTTGGTTACTGATAATGTCAATGTTGGACAGTTATACATTTAATAAATAGACCTAATCCGCTTTCTCGTGGTGTATTTTACGAGCTTATGTGTTTTAAGCATTGACCAAGTCGTGTTGAACAGAATCCATTTGTATATAGTTTATTTTAACAAACTTCACTGAATGTACCAGACAGTTACATTGATATTTGTACCAAGAAACTTTGAAAGAGTTGTACTATCGGGTAACTATCTAATTATTTATATAATAGTAGTTTGCTACTGTAAGTTAGTGACGTAATAGTTATGCGCTATAATATAATATTATGTACTTTACTAATTGGTTTGACACTATCGATTACTTGTTAACATAAACGTTGATGTACAATTATATATATTACAGACGCGCTTGTAAACTACAATAAACTATTGCATGTGTTGACTCGCTTGTTCTCTCTCCTCTCCTCTCCAATATACATTTAACTTGAATAATAAAAGTAATTATTAAAATAACCATCAATTTAAAATAATACTCAATTAGCATTTATACTAATTATAACTTATTTATATAAGTAGTATAATAATAAAAATATACCAACTATTATAGATCATGTGATCTGAAATCAGATGCAAAAAGAATCAAGTCAATTGATTGTAATGATTAAAAGTAATATAATATATGGGTTATTTTCCCATTATAGTTTTCCTATACTGGACTTTATATGACGTAATTAGGTCATAAAAATGATACTAATTGATTCAATTTAAAAAAAATTAAATGAGCTTGACAAGTAATTAGAAGGTATCTGTACACCTTGATTTTATATGAAATCTATTTTACTAATTAAAAAGTACATTATTATTTAATATATCCCAGTAACGTTGCTAAAACAACAGAATACTTAAAGGATTACGTACCACAGTATGAAGAGCGTCAATTTCGGATACACTGCCACTAAATCGAGCACAAAAATGTGCTATTAATAGACTGCGTTCAGGATGACAGCGCAATAAAGCGAGTCCTGCATCTCTGAAAAGAAAGAAAAGCAGAGAGAGAGAAGCGGAAAATATAATTATACACTATTTTAACTGTGCCCTCACACAGTTTTTTTTTTATTATTACTAAATATGGATTCATCCGTGTCAGAATCAACTGATGATGATAATTATATGGATATGACATGTATAGATTATGAAAGTGATTTTAGCGAAGACATATCCGATAAAGTAGACCATAATTTTAAATGTACTGTTGAAGTAATTCTACTAAAAATAATTGAGGCCGTTGGAGTACTAAGTCATATATGATGAAGTCGTATATTAATGAATAGACTTCTCTGCTCTAACTTTGTTATAAAGTTTATGGGATGATTCTTTTAAAAACCAATAACTATGGAATTTATGTACCACTCTAATTAGAGTATGTATAGATGTAGAAATTGATACAAGCGATATGGCTAATGTGGAAGCTGACCTGACAACATCTTATTCTGACTTTCTGCACAATAAATACACCACACAAATAAACAAATGATAATCCTAACCAATTATTTTAATCAGGAAAACAAACAACACATTTATACATTGAAAACCTTTTTTTTATTACAATAAAATATATGTACAAAAGCATGTACAGTAGCAAAGTAAGTAACAGGAATAAATGATATTAATAAGCAGCAATAAAGAAAAAAAGCGATAGACAAAACATATTTATAAGTGCTGTTAATGAATGTAATGTAATAGGCTGTATGAGTCGGTGCTCGCGACACCAAAAGTTATATTAAAAAATTAACATATATGTTCAAAAATGTTCACAACAGAAATTTCGTCTCTGCATGAAGGGTTCAGTAGATTCCGGTATTTCCAGAAGATTACCAGCCAGACTATAATGTAGATACATTGTCATAAACTGTTTTTTTAATAAGTTTCCAGTACATATATACTAAAATCAGTTGACTAAACAATTGAAATGAGCCGGTGTGTACCGGATTAGCAGCGCAACAGTTTAGTCAATTTGGTATGTGTTTATATAAGCGACTAAACGGTAAAGATGGGCCTGTGTATCGACCTTAACACTCACCGTTATATTCTAAAATTCACTAATTAATCAGAAAAAGTTTAAGCACTTCATCAACAAATCAGTCGAAAAATGTAGTCACTTTTGTATATTGTAATTAATACACTGTGAAAGTGTGAAGATACATATTTCTAATAAATACAAATTAATGATTTGCATATATTAGGCCTTTTCATGTTTCTAATTATGCTCGGTTGTTTATTTATGTTAAGCAGGTTATAAAAATCCAGACGATTTAAATAGTCAAAACTGATTATTATACCCAAAAATATGAAATCTTATTGGCTATGTCGGTTATCGGAAATTTTTCGGTTTAAATAACTCCATCATATATGGTACTCGAAAACATGAAATTGAATCGGCTATGCACACTTATTGAAAATGGTTATAGATGACATAACCCAGAAAAATTCAATAACCAAAAATATTAAATTTGCTATGTTTAGTAATGTAGACCTCATTATTATTAATATTATATTTATTATAAAACTTTACTTTTGGTTAACCCTATTGTGATTTACAATTTTTTTTCACCAATCAAAAACCAAGGTTGAAAAAGTAGGCGCAACTCAACATTAATATTATTTTCATTCACATACACGTAATAAGTAAGCACTAAGCGCAGAGCCTGTACAAACAGCGGAGAGACAGAGAGAGCTATTCAGCTCTCATCAGGTACCCTAGTCCCCCTAATGATGACTAGAATGCAAGTAGTACTTATTAAAAACCCAAACAAATTGTCAAAAAAAAGCAATTTGAATAGTAAAACATCAGAGGTAGTAATTTGGGGTTATCCACCAGCAAAAACCACATGATGTGAATAATAATAAGTAAGCACTAAGCACAGAGCCTGTACAAACAGCGGAGAGACAGAGCACTACCGGTTTTGAGCTGTTCAGCTCTCATAGGATACCCTAGTCTCCCTACTGTACTGATGACTGGAATGCAAGTAATACTTATTAAAAACCCAAACAAATGTATTTGGTTTTCAGAATAATTTGTTTTCTTCATAGGGTGTTGCTGATGTTCTATGTGAAGCATGTCAGAGACTAAAATGGACTACACCTTCAAAAATTCAAGAAGCAGCTCTCCCATTAGCTCTTGAAGGTAACATTTGACTTGCATTACTTTTGAAATATTTTTCTAACATCTACTATAATATTTTAACATGTGTATTTATATTGTTATTTTGTTGCACATATAATTTAAATAAATATTTGTTCTTGTTGTAAACATATTTAGAACAACTGTATTTAATAATTTAGTTATTTGTTTTATTACTATCTGAATATGCAATTAATAGCTATGAAATTATTTCCCATTAATTGTTTTATTTTTAAAACTTATTATTATTCTGATGTACCATCTCATTCTCTTCATTGATCAATTTTTTATTAGCATTGTATCATTTCCTTTTAAAATTAATTATTTAGTATTTTGCAGGTATATATGTTTTTGGGTTCAATGGCAGAGAAGGGAAATTTTATTTTTGCATTTAAAATATATGATAAGCTTAATCATTGAACACATTATCTTACAGTACTGATTTGTTCTTTATTTTGTCAACAGGAAAAGACATCATTGGTCTGGCCGAAACAGGATCAGGAAAAACAGGTGCATTCGCAATCCCAATTATACAGGTGCGAGTATTAATAAAGTGGACTGTATCCAACTTAAATTTGCAAGTCATTTCTATAAAAAGTAAAACTGATATCTAAAATTATTTGGGCGTGTCCTGATTATATTGTTGTATAACAAATAATAAGTTAGTACACATCTAGCTGAAATTGATAATTTTACATGGCAGACAATTAATATTTTCTAAAAATATATTCAGTTAACATTTTAGTCAAAATAATTCAAATGTTTTCAGACATTCTAATGTGATTTTTTAGCTGTAATTAATCTCGCATAGAAGTGCTATTGAAATAGAGTCTGAATTATAATGTACAAATGAAAACTACATGATGAAAAACTGTAAAGTTTGATAAATCCTATTTAACACTGTCGTAAAGAATGAAAATGGAGATTATTCCGAAAATATCGTCTGAAATTATTGACTTTATTTCGACTTGTATGAGTTTTGATTCTCGAAAACAATTTTTACTATACTTTCAGGCGTTGATGGTTAATCCCCGCCCCTACTTCGCCATAGTTCTGACGCCGACACGTGAACTGGCTCTTCAGATTCAGGAACAATTTACCGCTCTGGGGAGTACGGTTGGTCTCCAGTCGATCTGCCTTGTTGGTGGGCTCAGTATGACCGACCAGGCGCTTCAACTCAAGGACAAGAAACAGCACATTGTTATCGGTAACTTAACAGTTTTTCCATTAAAAAAATGCTACCCGAATATCTTCAATTCAGTGGTAAACTTTGTCGCTTCTATATAGTTCAACTTTCTGTTTTTTAATTGGTTATTGTATCAATTGTATTATCGATAGTTACTTTAATAATATTTTAAATATTATCGATTGTTTTACGATGCAAATAATGAAGTCGAATCAACAAATTTTGTTGATTCGACTTCAAAGTTAGTCTTGACTCGTTCTTCGTTTTTGTAATTACTCTTTTTTCATTTTAATCATTTCTCAAATTTTGTTCACTTGTTTTTTGTATGCATGCTTAGTGTAACACTAATTGTTCACATATATTTAATAGATATTTTCTAAACTGCTCTTTGTAGTTTTGGCTTACTATGTTGTAACTATGGCTTAAATCGATACATTACATTTTAAGCTCATAATTATTTTTTCATTTAATAAATTAATGTTATTGTAAAAAGATGCTTTATTTTCAACTGCTACTTATAATATAGTCTTCACCTGAACGCCACTGCTGTTATAGCCACACCGGGAAGATTTATCGACCACGTTCGGAAGACCAAGGGATTCGACGAACTGCAGCTACGCAACGTGCGCTATCTGGTAATAGATGAGGCGGACCGTATGCTCGGGATGGACTTTGAGGCCGCGCTTGACAAGGTGCTGCGTGTGCTTCCCAGGGAGAGGGTCACCTTCATGTTCTCGGCAACCATGACGGACAAAGTGAGCGTGCGATGACGTGTTTGATTAATGTTGAATCCCTTAACATTACCACCTGGGCGATATTTTGTTTTAGGTAAAAAATCGAAACCTCGGAAAGTGCTGTCAAGCAGGGAAGAATCAAATTATATATATATAATATTTAACTTTAAATTAGAATTCATTTATGTCGTAATCCCGTTGAAATTCATACCGTAAGTTGGTGCGTTGCTTTAAATTAGGTTTTACGCTTCATAACTTTTTGATTATTTTAAACTTAAAACGAAAAATCTATGCCAGACAATTTTGCTTATATTGCAGTTTTCTTTCTATGCCTTTATTATCTTTTCCTTGGATGTATTTTACTGAGAAAATTATAACTTTAAATATTCCCAAAATTATCTACATCTAAAATGTAATCTACCATTCTAATCATGTTTTCAATTTTCCACATCGATATAATAAATATATGGCTATGGTTATAATTAGTTAATTAATCAATAAGTGTAATAATTTTATGAAAATACTAATATTTCACTATTTTTGTCTAAATGAGGATTATTTATAAATCATGTAAACCTATTTATTTGTTTAACATGATCCTCTACTCAGTTAGAAGATCATACTACCAGAATCAGTGAAAATACATTACTGTTAGTTTCTTTCTTTTTTCATATGTAATTATATACTTATTTCTAGATAAAGTAGATGGCTTTATTTGCGCAAAAAATTTATATCAATATGGATATTGCTAAATCACACCTCTCCACCTGCCGCATCACAACCCAGGTTGGAAAGCTACAGCGGGCATCCCTCCGTAACCCGATTAAAGTGACCGCCAACACCAAGTACCAGGCGGTCTCACAGCTCGCCCAGTTCTACGTCCTCATCCCCAAGCAGTGGCGCGACGTCTATCTCACCCTTCTCATCCGGGACGCTCTTGGGCTTGATGACGTTACTGAAGGTTCGTAATTGTCTCTTAGAGCTTGAGAAAAGTTTTAAAATTACGAAAGATATTAGAGGTTTTGGAACAGTCATAGAATTTTAAACAATTATTCATCACCTTGAAAATCGAAATATTGTATGAAAACATATTATAAAGTGCTTAACAATCATTAAAAATGGTTTTTGCATTATATTCCATTATAATTATTTTTTTAATATTGAAAGTATACGAGTACGTACATTGATTGGTTTTGTATCATTTATTCCTACGATTAATATGAATTTTGGTGACATTTTCATTTAATTCATATAGACATAATGTATATTAAAATATTGATTATTTTTATTCGATTTGTATTTTAAATATTAGTAGTTAGGCATCTTTTTTAGTGTATTTTTACATAATAAATGCGTTGATAAATATGCTGATAGCGGCGTCGCCAGCTGAGCAGGCAGCGGGGAAGCCCAGAGCCGGGTCGGTAATTGTGTTCACGCGCACGCGGCAGGAGAGTCTGCGAGTGAGCCTCATCCTGAAAGAGTTGCGGATCAGTTGCACCCCGCTGAACGGCGATATGCCTCAGAACCAACGTCTGGGCGCACTCAACAAGTTCAAGGCTCGGGCCACCAGCATTCTTGTTGCGACTGATGTTGCCGCCAGGTGAGTACTGATGCACCGTGCAGGGTTCCCTCCTACAGCTCCTGAATTGTGTTCTAAATATATATTATTGTAAATTTTGACATTCTGTATATTTTATATGAACAGTGTAATGTTCTTCGATTTAAGTGTTTCAGGTAGCCTTTTCTAAATGTTGAAGTCTTTAATCTACCTTTTTTATGATTCGTCGGATGATGCTGGTGATATAGCCTTAACTAGGCCATATCTGAAACTATTTATGGCATACCCTGGCTATTGCATTAGAAATCCACTGGTTATTTTATATAATGAAAAAAGTTACATTTTTAAAGTTATGGTTATTCTTGTCAGGGAGGCTGCATTTATCAGTTTTATTTTAACCACCTCTGCTTCTCCGACATGATTGCGATTGTATCGGAATTTTAAATACGCTGCAATGCCACAATAAACAGACTGAATAATACACACGCGATCACTTCCCTCACACTGCGACTTCCACTATCACAAGATTGCATTTTGTTTATTAAATTTATAGTATACGTTATGTATGCCTGATAGGTGATGTCTGCCATATTTTGTAAAACAAAAGTATTTTACATTAGTATATATTTTATGTCATGCATTGGTGTCATTTTCTCTTTGAACTCTATATATAATATAGTAAAAATTTCCTTTGTATCACTATTATTTTATATAACGTTTTTTTGTTGTTATGGAATCTGTTCCTTATATGAGCTGCCTAATATTTAAATACTACAGTAAAATCTCGATAAAATAATAATAATAAAAATGACCAGATAAAACAATATGCTATGTTCAACGTAAACAAAAAACATTTTCATGAACATTTCAGATTCACTATATCTGTATAAATAATCAATTGTTCCGAATATTTTTATTATTCGCGATAATATTAATGACTGAGTTATACATTTAATTTTTTAAATTATATTTGGTTCTTAATTTACTGAAAATATTGATAATCCGCTATAGAAGCAATTAACATAGTTGTGTGGACCAAAATATTAGTATGCTTTATCCAAATGTACGTTTAGACAGGGGTAGGTAAAAATGTATTCATTCTAGTGACATAATATTTTCTGATACCCAAAATTGAGTACGTTGTATGTGAGTATGTTATATATAGCATGATTTTCTAAATTTCCTAAATTACAATTCCGTAATTTCAATGTTTACCAAACCAGAGTAAATATGTGCTTCTGAGAGTTTTTCCTACACAGTCAAATGTTGTTAGTTTTGGCCAGAGTGTAGCCTTGTGTCGCTACATCTCTCTCTCTCTCCGCACACACAGAGGTCTGGACATCCCGCACGTGGACCTTGTGATAAACTACGACCTCCCCGATGACGCCAAGACCTACATGCACCGTGTGGGCCGCACAGCCCGGGCCGGTAGGGCCGGTCGAGCCGTCACTCTGGTCACCCAGTACTCCGTCGTCCAGTTCACCGAGATAGAGGCCAAGCTGGGGGGCGACCAGGTCGGCTTCAAGATGTCGCCATTGTGGCCCAGTGAGAAGGAGCAAGCGATGATGAAGGGGAGGATGCAGGGCATGGCGGAGACTGTGGGGGAGGCTGTGTCCAGGGCTGCCGAGGTGAGCGCGCTTCTCTCCTCTGTGCCTCGTTACATCTAATTTACACACTGACTGTGTGTGTCTTGCTTTCTCGTAGTTATTATTTCGTTGTCTTTTGTTCCCATTTATCTTCATCTATTAATTTCTTTTTGTTTCTTTCACCCTCTTTTCTCAGTTTTTGTATTTTGCTCACTTTCGCTCTATTCGTTGTTTCAATCTCTATTGTTTGCTGTATATAAATGTATTGCTCATTTTTCTCTCTCTCGATTAAAACTATATCTTTACAACAGTATCGAAAGTTCGAAACCTATTATTACAGCACGTCGAAAGTCGATTATTGCAAAAAATGTATTACTATTTTCCATATATCTAAAAAATATTATTGTACTTCACTCTAAAAACAATAATATATATTTAATTATATTCATCTATTCTTTATTAAATTGTATTTAAAAAAATTAGTTTTGAAGTATTTAAATAAAATATTCATTAATAAAACTCAAAAAGTGCACAGATAATTTTAACGTATTTTTTTTGTTTACTCTGCAGTTTTTACATCCCAAAGTACTATTATAAGCTATTTGTTTTCTAAATTGGGATTCGTTTTTATTTTATTTATCAAATATATCACATATTCAAGTTATAATATTTGCACCAACTGTCAATCCACATGTTCTACGGTCACACAAGTACTAATTAGATTTTGAAAGCTCCATTGTGATCAAATATAATGTTTACACTATCTCTGAACTCGACGAGTCTCTTTATTGCATTAATTAAAACAAAGCTTTTTTTTAAATTTCTACTTTTTAATATTTGGTTATTTTACTTATTTATTTATTGAATTACCATTATTAATAACAGGGTGCGTGCGGCCTCCTGGAATTTCAGGACTCCTGGAAAACTCCTGGAATTAAAAAAACCTCCTGGAAACTCCTGGAATTTAACCACTTTTTGAATGTTAAATTCCCAGTCATATTTTAACTTTTTTATGGTATATAATATTTTTTCTGTACAAAATTTTTTTTTTCTACATACAGTATTTTCATAAACTCAAAAAATAAGATTTTAGAATGTTCGTGATTTTTTTGATTTTAGAATGTTCATGTAATTTTTTTTTTAATTCTTCTACTCTGCAATTTAATAATTTTGTTTAAGTTAAATATTTTTATCAGAGAAACCAAGTGAATCAGGTAATTAATATTTGCATTTGTGTTTATTTAATATTTATTATTCTAATTATGTTGCTAAGCACATTCATATTATAATAATAAAGTTAAAATTTAAAGTAAAATTTCGGTGGTTAAAGTCTTCTTCAGTTTGTTAATGTAGAACATTTAAAAAAATGTAAATTTACATCTAGACATAATAGATTTGGAAACAGTACATTAAATGAAATCTATAGTAAAATATATGCAATAAACAATCTAAAATTTGGCTTTTAAATTCTCTATATATAATTTATTTTACATTGAGTTGTCTTATTAATTAAAATATTAATTGAAATTTGTTAAAAAAATAGGAAAATGTAATCCTGGAAATGTGTTACAAAATAGGAAAATGTAATCCTGGAAAATAAGAAAATACTCATGGAAAACTCCTGGAATTTTATTTCACAAAATCTGCACGCACCCTGTACTGGTCTAAATATATATATAACATTTTTTAAGTGCACAACACATTCTTATGTTTAGGACATAATTCAGAAAACTTTGGTCCCTAGGAATTTTTTCAAATTCTGTATAAATTGTTCTTATTGCCTATGTGAAGATAATATGGTACCGTTACAAAATTTGGGAATCTCTAATCTAAGACTGAATAGAGCTAAGCTAAAGAATAATATTATTATGCGTTGGTTCAGTTGTTACAGTTTCATTACAACTTCAATAGTGAGGGACAAAATTAAAGTGAGGTTTAAAAAAAGTAAATTTCCTTATAATATAATAGAAACAATGGGTATTAATTTATTCTCGTTTATGGATTTCTATGATGTGAAGTTTGTTATGCTACTGTTGAGTTTATTTTGATCATACGACTAGTAAATCAATGTGAGTTCCCTTAAAACCACTGATTTCAGTGTAAGCTATCATAAAAATATATTTAAAAAATCTAATAGCAGCACAGTATATTGTTGCAAAAGCAACCATTGCTAAGAATTCATACCGGTTTCGCGTTTAAATGAACTTCAATATTATGTATACGTAAATTAATAATAAATTAAAATTTAATTATTTCAAAATACAATATTAAAGTTGTGAAAACAGTTTAGCATTTGACTTTTATTTGGATAAACTAAACAAGTATTGTGCTATCAAATGAGGCAATCAACAGTATATGATATGCTTCGTTACATACGTAATATATTATATAAATTTATTAAGCGATAGATAATTGTAAGCTGTTGAAATATATCACATCTCACTGTTATCCTTGTCAACTATATTGTTGACTCGGATGTTTTATGTCACTTCAAAAGCTCTAATGGATTCAGTTGTATTGATTTTTTATCTCCATTGCCGACCCTTTTTACATCATTATTGGCTCGAGTAAGGATGACACAAGTTCTACCCTATTTCCATATATATTTTAAACAACTTTTTTTGTTTATTTCAACATAAGATTTCCCCATATAATTGCACATTAGTTTTTCAATAGAAACATGGTATTGGTAACTATGTAATTTGTTTCATTTTTCCCCTTTCACTAAAAGCTTGTCACGGAACTAACTATACAAGGTGCGTTGTACTATTTTAGTCTTTGTTAACTCGACCATCACCAGATTTTTGTATAGTTTTTTCTTTACCATTTAATCCAGTATAATAATCAAATCATATTATTTAAAGCATATATTTCTAGAGAATAAAATGATAGTTAGTTACCAAAGACATGAATTTATTGTTAAATATCTACGAAGAAAGTTTTTGAAAGTATTTTTATTTTTTCAAATAAAAAGAATAATTATTGATCAAAATTTATGCTTCCTTTTTTAAAATTCCATCCAATTATAATGTTGTTCATACATTTCATTATGAATTTAAATATTATTAATTATGTCATGATGCTCATAATATTAAATACCATTTTGTCTTAATCTTGTTCTCTCTATTTTGTTGTCTCCTGAACAAACCTTCCCATCATATTTTATATCCTTTACCCCCTCTCTCTGGGGCAGGTTTGCTCCTAACTGATCTAATGTGATTCAAAAGTATTGTTTCATTTATTTGTGAGCAAATATGTGTCTTATCTTCAAAAACCAACCATTCTATCTCCAAGCATTCTAACTGACCCATGCATCCCTCAACCCCCCAGCTGCACGCCATTCCCGAGGCCACCCTTTCATCCGCTGCCATGGAGACGGGCATCAGCGATGACGTTACTGAGCAGCAGCAGGAGGACAGCGCTGAGGAAAACGAGGCAGAAGCGGAGAAGAGGCGTGAGCTGCAGCAGGAGAAGATGACCCGATTGCTGATGGAGGGGGACGAGGACCCGGAATCCTTCCTCATAAGGGGGAGTGACCAGGACTGGAGCCAGGCGTTGGGTGCCACCGGGGCCGATGTCAATGCGATCAAGCTCTCCATCAAGAGGTGAGTGGTCAGGGCAGGACTGAGGACAAGTCAGGGCAGGGAGAGACGAGATCAACTTGTCCGGTGTCATCTATCGATTATGAGATTTCCAGTCAGCTGAACGATTGATTCTGAGTTAATTGTTTTTATATTTTATTTTCATTGTTTTATTTAATTTAACCTACATCATAATAACCGAATGTTTGTAGCTAATGAAGCAAATTGTTTATCATTTAAATTTAATATCAACAGATCCCAACTTTCGTCTTCAGTTGGTTTGTACACTGATGTGACAACCGAGCATAATTGCTTCCCTCTACCACTAGTCTTTCCCCCCCTTCCATGATCACCATTGTTAACCTAATTATTTTCATATACCTTTATATCCCTCTTGTATGATAACTTTTATATGTATTTTTTAATGAAACAAAGTTGCAGGGTTCGTACCGTTTTACTGAGATAAAATTGTAGACTTTTTCATGAATTTATTTTATATTTATGACATATCTTTTACTTCGTTCATAGAAATTGATTAATATATTAAAATACATAATTTTAAAATTTCAAACTATAATTTAAGTTATAATTATTTTTTGTTAATAATATATAAATATTTATAATATTACTTACATTTTTTATTTAATTTTTTTATTTAATTTTAACATATTTGTTGACATATAATAATTATATAAATAAGACAAATTTGTACACATCATGTACGACAATGTATCTGTTATAATTAATATTTAAATTTAAGTAAACACACCAACATATTAAACAGTACAACACAATATTAGAAGTTAGTTATCCAGATGTTCAATTCTTTGGAATATGTTATAACCACTAAATATATATATTTGATATATGAACTTGTTTCTTTCAATTATCAATGTATTGATTGTTTTATTTTAATTCTTATTTTTTTCAAGTACACTGCACAATAAGCGCAAAGGAGGGGATGGCGATGGAGAAGGCAAACACAAGAAACGCTTTAAACATAACTCAAAACAGAAGGGTGGTCAAAAAGGAAGAAAAAACAATTAAATACTTTGGTAGCATTTTGTATTGTAATACGCCCAATAGAAAACAATACTTAGTAATCATGTACATACTTTTAAGTGACATAAACATAATACCTTTTGATGTAGGAATACCTTTGTTTTGATTTTCGGTTATTTAGAGGGGGGGGGGGAAGGTAATTTTACCACCACCCTTGGAAAAGAACTTCGTGTTATCCGATTAAGCTGAAATTTGGTATACATATACCTTTTAAAGACTTGTTGAGTCATTTATATTTTCGAAAACATTAATGGATTAGTATCTGTCATTTTTATGACTTGATTACGTCATGATCAGTTAGGAAAATAACCATATTTGCTATATATTGACCCATGCTTTAACTTTTGGTCAATAAAACCAATTCGCTTGATTCTTTTTCATTTTTTCATCTGATTCAAAAACTTCTTTCCTCTGGGGAAAAATTGTTCTATCCCCTCCACGTACGGAGGGCTAAGGCATTAGGTAATTATGCAGATATCTACGACATTTTAAGAAAAATAGTGTTGGTGGTATATTTACACGGTGGGGTGGAAAAAAATTTTAGTTCAAAAAATTGTCCATAGACATATTATACATTTTTGGAAAGCTCTTGACATGGGGAATCACATACAGCAAAAAATAAAA